>RPOG01001414.1:0-152410 GCA_008086565.1 Thalassoma bifasciatum | reverse complement strand
ATGGGGAAGAAGTTGTGGAAACGACAGTAAACCAAACCGAAGTACCACTCGTTGTGGACGGCGTAGGCGAAGTTGATCACCGTGTTGAACGCCGCCATGCCGGCCTCCGCGAAGGCCAAGTTCACCTGCAGGAGGGAGACCACGACAGGTACGAGCGTTTAGAAAAAGTGACTGTTAATTAAAAAAAAAAAAAAAAAAACGACCCCCCCCACCCCCACCACCTAAACCTCGACCTTTAGAGACAAAAATAAACAAGAGGCTTCAAAACTAAAACATTATTTCAAACACTCCTTTAAGTATTGAAAAGGAAATTTGTTATAAAGTAAACATAGATAACAGAAAAAAGCTCATTTCCACCGGTTGAAAATGTGTAAATGGAAAATTGGCTTTTGAGTTTTTTTTCCCGACATAAAGTCAAAAAATGTTGACAATAAATGTCAAAACGTTGACCTTCAACATCTCAACATTGTGACTTTTTGTTTCAGTTTCAACTTTTTATCTCAAAATCTAAACCTTAATCTTTAATTTTTGACCCTCTATCTCAAAATGTCAACTTTTTGGGTCAAAATTTAGATCCTTCATAATTTTGACTTAGCCTCAAAATTTGACTTTTGACTCCAAAGTTTTTACTTTAATCTCATAATTTCAACCTTTTGTGTTAAACTTTCGACTTTTTAATCTCAAAATTTTAACCTTTTTCTCATAAATTTGACTCGATCTCTAAATTCGACTGTTTTATTTGCAAAGCTTCAACCTGATCATCTCAAAATTTTGACCTTATTTCTTTCATTTTTGACTTTTTATTTAAAATTTGGACTTTTTTTCTCATACATTTGACTTAATCTGAAAATTTGACTTTCTTTATTTCAAAGTTTCAACTTTATTTTCTCAAAAATGTGATCCTATGTCTTCCATTTTTGACTTTTAATATAAAAATGTTGCCTTTTTTATCATAAATTTGAATTAATCCCAAAATTTGACTTTTAATATAAAAATTTTGCCTTTTTTTATCATAAATTTGAATTAATCCCAAAATTTGACTTTTGATATACAAATTTTTGCCTTTTTATCCCAACATTTCAACCAAATATCTTAAATGTTGAGTTTTTGTCTCAAAATCTTTATCTCATATCTTGAATTTTCGATGCTTTATTTCTAAATTTTTACCCTTTTTCCTCATAATTTTGACTACAGCACTAAATTTGACTCTATGTTCTATTGTTCCAACTTTTTGTTTCAAAATTTCAACCTTATATCTTTGATTTTGACCTTTTGTCCTAAAATTTTGACTCAATATGGCCAAAAAAAATCTTGGCAGGCTAATATTGATATTTCTAACTGGCAGAAATGGGTTGCCATAATAATGCCTCTCCACATTCTTTAATAATAAGAAAAAAAATTATATATTTTTTTGCTCAGTGCTGCATTTAATTAGAAAAATCAAAGGTCTGTAGAACAAACTGAGTAAAATACAAAATATTTAATAGTTTTACCACCAAAAAGGAGGAACATGTTAAAGAAAAAGAAAATATTTCATCCTCATAATTAAAATTCTAATGTGGTGTCACAAACTTTTTGCTCCTGAACATTTATCTGAATACTGATTTCTAACTCCAAAACTTACAGACAGTTTTTAAACGACTTCCTCCTTTGACAATTCACTGAATAATTCTCAGAGTGCAGCTGAAATGAGGATAACTTTGATATTTTTGGCAGAAACTCTCTTTAATAACAGCTGTGAGAGCTGAAATCACTGAAAACAGCCTGAAGAAGAATAAAACTGCTGCCAAATAAAGAGAATTTAAAGTGTGAATGAATAAAAGTTTCTGCTCTTATCTCAAAGCTGAGTTCAAAGCTGCAGCCGCTGCAGAAACTAAAGAACCTCAGTCATGATTCTGAAACAAAAGGATTGAGCAGAAACGTCACAACAATCCTGCGATGGCGGTTAATCCCGCTCATAGATGTTTGGCGTCGCTCTGCATCACCGAGCGCATGTTAAAGCCACGTTAATGCCTGCAGACGACAAGAGGAAACAGCTTTTCTAAATGGTTTTTTAATGTTTGCTTTGGTCTGTTGGTGGGTAAACAGAGGAACGGGACTTTTTAAGAGTCTTTAAAAACTGCTAAAAATAACAGATGCTTTTTGTTTGCTTTGGAGCAGGGCATGAATAAGGAGGAAAAACAGCCTGAGAGACTAAATTCAGGGCAGAAAACTACAGAAGACAGGACAGAAATCACCTCGTTTACTTTGGAGATTTGTGACTGTGATTGTGCAAACCAATGAAATGTGGCAAAAGCAGCAAGACGAGGCAAAAAAAAAGAGTTTTAAATGGCAAAAAATTGGGGAAATGTTTGGAAAGTTGCAAAAAATGGTCCAAAAGAGGCAAAGAGGCGTGCAAAATGACCACAAGAAGAAGCAATAAAAATGAGTTTTTAGTGGTAAAATTGGTACAAAAGCATTAAAAATGGCAATGTAGAGGAAAATATTTGGAATTAAGCAAAAATGTGGTACCAAAGAGGCAAAAAGAGAGTGGAAATGGCCTCAAGAAGAAGCATTGAAGTTAGTTTTTAGTGGCAAAAATGGTTAAAAGTGAGAAATTTTGCAAGAGAATTGACAAAAATCTTGGAAAAGTAGCAAAAAAAAGAAAGAATAGGCCACAAGAAGGAGCAATAAAAGCGAGTTTTAAGTGGTAAAATTGGTACAAAAGCATTAAAAATGGCAATGTAGAGGAAAATATTTGGAATTTAGCAAAAAAATTGGTACCAAAGAGGCAAAAAGAGAGTGGAAATGGCCTCAAGAAGAAGCATTGAAGTTAGTTTTCAGTGGCAAAAAGGGTTAAAAGTGAGAAATTTTGCAAGAAAATTGACAAGAAACTTGGACAGAAGCAAAAAAAGGCAAAAAAAGACCATAAGCAGAAACAATAAAAACTACTTTTAAGTGGTAAATATTGGTCAACAGCAAGGAAATGTTTATGTAGAGGAAAATATTTTTTTAATTTGCAAAAAGTAGTACCAAAGAGGCAAAGAAGAATAAAAAAATTCCAAGAGCAAGAGCAATTAAAGTCAATTCAGAGTGGTAAAATTGATCAAAAGCAAGAAAAAAGGAAGTGTAGAGGAAAATGTTGGGAGGGTAGAGGCAAAAAACAGTGGAAAAATGACCTCAAGAAGAAGCATTTTTTTAGTTTTAAGTGGCAAAAATGGTTAAAAGCAAGAAAATTTGGCAAGAAAAGTGGCAAAAAACTTCGAAAATATTCTGAAAGTCACAAAAAAATGATCCAAAAGAGGGAAAAAAAGAGTGAAAAATGAACAAAATGTGCTAAAAGCAGCCACAAGTAGTAAAAAATATTTTCATAAGTTGTTGTAATGCTGTAAATAATATCAGTGTTCATTTACAAAAATGTGTTTCTTCAACAACACATTAGATGGGGAACCTAAAAATAATCACAATTAGATTATTTCTGGAAATCATTCAGCCCTAGTTGGTAGATTTTGATCAGCACCTGTTTTGTTTCTGAAAAGTCTTTTTCCAGCTCTTCAGACGTCATACTTTGATGGGGCGGAGCTAAAGAGTTGGCTGGGCAGCAGCTCTGTAACCTGATTGGTTCCCTGCAGTGTGGCCTCAGCTGGTTCATAGTACATGTGTGCTGAGATCGATAGTTCACTTTCACTGTTTGGTTTAGTTTTACAGCTGAAAACCAAAATACAGGGAGCTGTGATGTTTTTAGAGAACAAATAATGTTCAACAAACGTCTAATAAGACACCACAAAGAAATCTCTGAGCTGCAAAGTAAACAGAGGGAGGAGAATCTTCAAACTACAACCAGAGCCCAGACTCAGTCAGTTACAGTCTTTTCAGCACCAACAACAACATCCAGCTAGATTATATATGGAAATGAAACTCAGATTAAATCATCTCCAAGTTTAGTTCATGATATTTTCAAGGTGTAATTGGTCTAAATTGTTGTAACTTTAGAAAACTAACGTTAGTGAATCCTGGTTGTGTGGCTCTTCATTTTATTGATAGACTCTCAGGTTTGAACAGATCACTGCAGAATAACTGCTGCATGTGGAGAGGAATCAACATTAGTGACTGTTTTAACCTTTAGCTCCTGTTTTAGAGCTGATAATCTCATTTTAAATAGGGGATTATAATCAGGAAAATAGATGTAAAACTTATTCAAGATCACTTAGAAAGTCATTATTGTAGATATTTTAAGATTTAACCTTCAATCAACAGTAAAAAACAAACAAACAAAAAACTAGAACTTTACATAATGAGCTATGTGTTTAGTTACAGAAAATTATTTTCATTCTATATTGATTTGATTTATTTAATGGAAGCAGAAAAGATTATAAAGTCATGTTTCTATCAAAACATGAGAAATTAACAGTTGGTTATTTAAGGCATAATACTTCAAAATGAACTAGTCCGTTAATTTACACATAATATTTGTCATTTTAAAGTTTTGTATCTTATTATTTAACCTTCGTATTGGCTTTAAATTTACTCTGAACCATCTGTTCTGACTGCTCATAAAGTGCAAAGTGAAAAATTTTCTCCAAATTTTGTTGTTTCTACTTTTCGGTAAAGTTGTTTTCCAACATATTCACACACATTTATAATGAGTTTTATAATATATGGTTTGACTGGCATCATTTACGTAAAATTATACCTCTTTTTTTGAGTAGAAAAGGTCACTAAGGTTATTAAAAGAGGATCATATGTTGATGTTTAATCACAGACAGGTTTATGTCAAAGTTTTAAACACCATTTCATTATTTTTTAATGACAGCAGATGCTATAACTTTTTGTTAAACAAACAAAAATTGTCATAATCAATTTAATATGTATATAGCATAGCATGGAACTATCAATGTAATTTTCAAGATAACTTTTTGAAATTGGTTCAAACTGACCTGAAGACAACAGGAAGGTTAAAAAAAAAGTAAAACAAATATAAAAACTGATGTGAAAATGTAAGATTATTAACCATTTATTCAGATTTTCTTATGGTGCAAAGAGACCTTTGAGCAAAAACAGAAAAACAGACACCAAACCAGTGAGTGTTTCCTCTCAGGGTGGTTGAATAATCAACATAAATTCCAATAAATGAATGTGTGCATGTGCTGTGATGGTGGTTAAGAAGTGTGTGTGTGTTTCTTTTCAGAGTCAGGAGGGTTGAAGTGATCGCATTAATTGACTTAATTGGCTCAAACGTGTGTCAGAAAGTCAATACCTGTTATTTATTTGAATAGAAAATGCGTTTAAATTAAAGATGGATGTGTAACATGCTGTCAGGGGGTGAAGATGGATGAACATGGCTGTTAATTAAAAGGGCAGCTTCATTAGAAACTGTGAATGAATGGATGGAAATATAAAAAAAAAAAAAAGATTCAGAAGTTTTTTTTTCTCTTGACTCTTGTTTGAGTGATTGTTACCAGAAAGTAGTTGGTGACGGTCCTCATGCGTTTGTGCGCCAGAATAATCCAAATGACAACAATGTTCCCGACCACAGACACCGCCACGATGCTGCAATAAGCCACAGCCCAGAGTGTGATCTGCCACACCGGCTGGATGAACTGGTTGAAGCCGTCGCTGCTGTTCGCGGACGCGTTGGTGCCGTTAACGGGGCTCAGGTCGGTGCCGTTGAACAGAGGATCCATCTCTGGGTTTATCCGCTTGTTTGGCGACTTGTTTCCAGTTAAAAATAGCTCGGTGTCCACTTACAGGCACGGGTTCCTCTCTGAAGGCACAGGTTGAGGCTTTGGGGAGAATGTGAGACGCGTTTTTTCCATGTTCCCGCCGCTGGAGCCGCTTTTACGCACCGTGAAGACGCAGCGCGGCTCCTGGAGGAATGAGCGCAGCAGCAGAGCGCACTCCGCTGCGCCTGTTCGCTTTAGTTCCGCTGCCTCTTTCACTCCCCCCTCCGCTGCCTCCCACCCCCGCGGGTCACTCCCCCCTCACACACCCCTTCACTATGATTAGTCTCGGTCTGATCTGAGCGCTATCAGCACCCGTAGATCAGTGTGTGTGACCTGAGACTAAACTACATTTATCTGCACCTTTAAAACCAGTTTAGCGGGATTATCGTGACGGCTGAGGGTTAATCTGATGAATTATTAGATACTTTCTCTAATGTGATGGATTTTCATGTCTCTGACAAGTCTGTGGAGATTAATAAGCGATTTATAAAGCGTAGAATATTGTTTTAATCAGAGATAATGATCCATCCATCCAGAGATAATGTTTCTCCATCACTCACTCTTCAGTCTGTGGAGCATTCAAACATTATGCTAAACTAATTATGTTGAAATGCTAAGCAACAGCATGGTTGTTTGGCCCTGTTCATTCACTCTCCATTCATTTCAATGGGCCCAAAATTTTCTGAAAATGAGAAATATTTTGAACAGAACAAAAGTTAGGGACAAACCCTATACAAGTAAAACATTCCTCAACATTCTTAACATTTTAGTTTTCGAATGATCTGAATCAATGAAACTTTGCTAAAGTAGTAGTGGTACAAAAAAACAAAACAAAACGGTGGAAGATACATTATGCCAGGCTAACAAGATGGGGGGGGGGCAACGTATTTCCTTTCAGCAAAACTGCAGTTGATATTGCTATTAATATTCAACTTCATTTTTATTAGCTTTGGACAGCCTTTGGCCCTGTTCATTTATTCTCCATTCATTTCAATGGGCCCCAAATTTTCAGAAAATGCAGTATATTTTTTAGAAGTACAAAAGTTAGGGATAAACCCTAAACATATAACATATTCATCGACATTCAAAACATTTTTGTTTTTGAATGGTCAGAATTGGTGCAACTTTGTTCAATAAAAGCAGCCCGAAAAAAAAAAAAAGCGGGTGTAAGATAGATTTTGCTAAGCTAACTAGAGGGGGGACCCGCATTTTCTTTCAGCAAATGCTAGATGTTGAAATGCTGAGCACTGCATTTCAACATATTGATATTCAACTTTTTAGTTTATAAGCTTGGGACAGCCTTTGGCCCTGTCCATTCATTGTCCATTCAATTCAATGGGCACAACGTTTTCAGAAAATGCAGAATATTTTTTAAAGTATACATGTTAGGGATAAACCCTTTACAAGTCTAATATTAATCCACATTTTTTACATTTTAGTTCTTGAAGGGTCAGAATTGGTGCAACTTTGTTTGAAGAGTAGTGGTCCAAAAAAAAAAAATGGGTGGAATATACATTATGCCAAGCTAACTAGAGGAGGGGCCCTGCATTTCCCTTAAGCAAATGCTGGATGTTAAAATGATGTTACTCACTATTTGATATTGATATTGATATTTGATTTCATTTTTATTAGCTTGGGACAGCCCTTGGCCCTGTTTATTCATTCTCCATTCATTTCAATGGGCCCAAAAATTTCCGAAGATGCCATCAATCCCATCCTTGACTGTTAACATAGCTATAAGAGAACAAAAGCATTGATATAACATTAAGATTTTCCACCACATTGTCTTGTTTTGACTGATTATCTCTTTGCATGTGTGATGTATTTGATCTCTAAATGTTTGTTGAAGATTGGCCAAAAGCAATTATTGGTTATTTCACGTCTGCTGTGAATGTGACGGCTGAGAGAGTTGGAGGTTAGAGGCACAGGATCGAAATCTGACAGCTCTCTATAGAAATGAAAATCAGGAACGTGAAAATATCATCTCCACTTCATCTCCTCCGTCCGTCTGTCGCTCCACATCCTCTCATTAAACTCCACCCAGGGAAAAAAGAGGAATTCAATCTCATCTTTCACCTGCTCCCCCCCTCACAGCAGCAGCTGCCGCGGCGTGTGACACCTCAGAGCAGGTAGAGGAGCCAGTCTGAGCGCGTGACCACGACACGCTGGAGACGGAGGAGACGGAGGAGATGATGTGACATTAACAAGTGGAGGAGGCTGAATCCACCTGAGAGTGAGAGGAAAAACCTCTTCATCTCTTCATCTCTTCATTTACCTGCCTCAACACCTGCTCTCATTCAGCTTTCAAATTAAAGAGTGAGAATTTGGTGACAGGAACATGTCGAGGCGACGGGAGAAGAATTACTGGATAATGAGGGAGGAAGAGATTTGATAGAACTAAGTGGCTGAGAGAGTTTTTTTTTTATAGGGAACAGGTGAACAATTATCAAAAGTTGTGGAACAATAATGATCTGTTTTCATTTCGAGCGACATTTCTGAGCCGACTAATAAAAACTGCATCAATTCATCAAACTCTGCCGCTCAGAAAAGTATCAACCAAAAAGGATCCAGAGATTTTTCTGTGAAGAGATGAGGGATTTCATCTGAGACTGAGAGAAACGAGGGAGAGAAAAAGCGACAGCAGCGAAAGGTCAGAACGTGAGGAAGATGCAAAACAGAAAATCTGAGGAGTCTAAATTTTTAAAGAAAAACCTGAGAGAGGGATTTAAAAGAACAGATAAGAGTTTAAGAAAGGAGCAAAATAAAACTGACCTGAAACATCAGAGAAAACCTGATGCAACAGACTCACATTTTCTCTCTGCCTGTTGACACTGTGGCAAAATAGTAAGTGACTGACTCAGAGAAGTGAATAATGACAAAGACAAAGAAGGGAAGAGATAAAGAAAGAAATACAAAATGAGAATAAGACATAAATGTAAAAAGGGAAAGAGGACAAGAAATGCAATATAAGTGAGAAAAAGGAAAGAAAGAAAGATGGAAAAGATAAATAAAGGTTAAAAAAAAGAAGCAATAACAGACAAGAATGAAAAAAATTTGACAAAAAAGGTTTTAAAAATAGGAATAAAACAGGGTGGAATAGAAAATAAAAAAAGAAAAAAGTAATAAAAGGGATAAAAAAAGGAAAGTGAAGTGGGAAACAAAAGTCTAAATTTGCCAAAAAAGATAAAAGGAAGGGAAGAAGAAAAACAAGAAATAAGAAAGGTTAAAGACAGGAAAAAAATCAGGAAATTAAAATGAAAGAAAGGATAGCAGGAAGGGAAAAAAAAAAAAAACAACGGTGAAAAGCAGGAAAGAAAAATGGGGACAAAAAAAAACAACAACATAAAAATCGAAGAAACAAGAAAACAAGAAGGAAGGGAAGAAACTCAAAACAAAAAAAAGAAGCCAGAAAGAAAAAAAATGTAGGGCTGAAAAGAGTAAAGAAAACTGAACCCCAAAAAAAGAAGAGGAAAAAAAACAGAAAGAAAGAAGAAAAGAAAGTGGGGGAAAAATGGGGAAATGAAAAATGAAGTAAGGATGGTGAGGTGGAGAAACAAAGAAAGGTAGAAAGATAGAATGGAAAAAGGATAGTATGACTAAGGAAGATAGGAAACTGTAAAGAAGGGGAAAAAGAAAGGAAGAAAGGCTGACAAGAAAAAAGAAAGGAAACAAGAAATAAAGAAAGTGGTTAAGAAAATACAAAGGGAAAAAAACAAGATTGAAAGCAGGGAAAAAAGAAAAGCCGGATAGAAATAGAAAAGAAATAAATTCAGATAAAGAAAGATCAGAAAAACATCTAAAAGGAAAGAAAAAATAAAATCAGATTGAGTAAAAAGATAAAATGGAACAGATTAAAACTTAATGGAGCAACTTTCTGTCCTGCAGTCCAGACACAGTCACTTCAATAAGAAGAGGGTTTGAAAGTTTTAAGTTGAGTTAATGTAAAGACTCTGAGGAGAAGAAGAGCTGAATATTCAAGCTCAGCATCAATTTTCTGGGTGGTTTGTTGACTTTCCCCTCAGGGATGAATGAAGCGTTAATTATGATTCTTATCACTGATCTGAGTTTACAAAGACGCTGAAGTTATCAAAGAGCTGGATCCGTGTCAGAATCTACAGGAAACGAGGGTGAAACCGTTATCGAGCTCGAACTCTGAGCTGAGTTTGAGGCACATTCAGGGGAAAAATGTGATGAACAAACATTTTCACATGAAAGGAGAATAATTGCGAAGCTTTGGTGGGATTCAAAGAGTGAAACATCCTGCTGGAACGAGATCGAATCAAAGACTTTTTTCTTTCTGAAAAAATCAAAAATGTGTTTGTGCACATGCAGGAGCAGGAGCTGGAGGAGGAGAGATTTCTGTTCAGAGGTTCAGAGTCGGACCCTTTCGCCCCGAGGTGTCAATCCCTGCTCCAATATAGAAAATCAGATATGAAAAACTGCGTGTGTGTGTGTGTGTGTGTGTGTGTGTGTGTGTGTGTGTGTGTGTGAGTGGGATTGACACTGTCACGTCTGATTATTCTGCAGGGGACTCTTCAAACAAAGGACGATGTCGTATCTGTGTGATATGCAAAGTGTTCGCTTCATTAAATGGAGCAGCAGAAATTAATAATAGCAGAAAGAGAGATGATAAGAGAAAAGGACACAGGGAGGGGGTGAACAAATTTACCTCAAGGGGGGGGGCGGATCATGGAGAACATGATCCCAGTGTGGATGACTCTGTGTGAGTGATTGTGATTAAAACAACAGAGAACTCTGGAATAATTTAATTATAGATCAATTATCTTTGGAGATAGAGGTGAGAGGAAAGGTGATGGTTGGCAGAAATAGATGTTTAATTGTTGATGATTACTCGCGTCTATTGTTCTTGTTTTCATTCATCTCTCATCCTCTGAAAAGAAGTGACAGGAATGATTAAAAAAAAGGGGGCTCACCATCTTTGTGTTTTTCTTCAAGTGCCTCCTTATTGTGCATCTTGAAACAGCCAGACCACATTCTTTCAGAGAGTCTTGTATTCCAGAATGACCCTGATGAAAAGTTTCCCTCCCCCAGTTCTTAACAGCGTGTATTTCCTCCTTTAACATCGATGACAGCTTGAAGTCTTTTGTGCTGGTTGTGGATGAGGGTCTTTATTTTCTCAGATGGTAAAACTGACCATTCTTCTTGGCAAAAAGCCTCCAGTTCCTGTAAATTCTTGAGCTGCAGGTTTGAGATCTCGATATTGAGGTCAGGAGACTGAGATGGCCACTCCAGAACCTCCACTTTATTCTGCTGTAGCCAATGGCAGGTCCACTTGGCCTTGTGAGACTGAGATGGCCACTCCAGAACCTCCACTTTATTCTGCTGTAGCCAATGGCAGGTCCACTTGGCCTTGTGAGACTGAGATGGCCACTCCAGAACCTTCACTTTATTCTGCTGTAGTCAATGGCAGGTCCCAAATTTCAACTTTTAATCAAAAATTTCTCACTTATTAATTTAAAAAATATGACTTTTTCTCTAAAATATTGACTCTTACCCTCAAAAATTTCAAATCAGAATGATGTTTTTTTTCTCAATTTTTTTACATTAGTCTAAAATATTGGACTTCTTTTCTATAGGTTTGACTTTTTTGCAAAATTTTGGCTTAATCTCAGAATTTTGAACTTATAATCTCATGTTTCAACTTTGTAGTTCAGATTTTTACTTAATTATCCCAAATTTCAATGTTTTGGTTTTTCTTTTATTCATTTTAAAATTTGGATTTTTGTGTTGAAACTTTGGCTATTAATCTCATATTTTTCCTTTTATCTCCGAATTTTGACTTTTTCTCTCAAATTTCTTCATTTCATCCAAGAATTTTCACTTTATTATCTCAAAAATTTAACTTCTCCTCTAACATACTGAGTCTTTATCTCAAAATTCTGATTTTATCTTAAAACTGTCTTCTTTCTCAATTTTTGTCCTTTATCTCAGAATTTGTTTTTTTTTTTTTTGTAAGTTTTGACTTGAAAACCCCAAAACTTTGACTTTTTGCAAAAATTCAACTTTTATCTCAAAACTTTGACTTGTCCTTGTGAGACTGAGATGGCCACTCCAGATCCTCCACTTTATTCTGCGGTAGCCAATGGCAGGTCCTGAATTTAAATTTTTCATCTGAAACTTTTCACATTTTCATTTGAAAAATATGACTTCCTGTGTAAAATACTGAGTTCTTATCTCAATTTTTTTTCACTTAATTTCAAAATTGTGTTTTTTCTCAGTTTGTTTGTCCTTTATCTCAATATTGGACTTTATTCCTAGGTTTGACTTTTTTTTCTCAAAACTTTGACCTTTTTTGTAAAATTTTGACTTTTTATCTCACGATTTTGAACTTATAATCTCATATTTCAATTTTATATCACAGATTTTGACTTGATTATCCAAATTTTCAACTTTTTACACTCAGTTAAGATCTCCCATATAACTATATTGATAGTAATGTCTTAAAAAAAAAAAAAAAGGTTGAATAAGAAACAAACAGGATGTGAAGTGGACAAACAATTTTGTTTTCTGGAGATAAAACTGAAGCTTTAAAATGAGAAATGTGAAATCTTTTTCTATAAAAACTCTACTTTTTTATCAAACTGTTCTGATTATGTTGCAGAAACTTTTCTCTCTGTAAGTTAATAAGATGTTTAAATATATAAATGAGGCTCCAGGTTTAAAAGTCTTTGAGTGTTTTCACATCACTGGCTGGTTTTTCACTCAGATCCTCTTTGAGCAGCGACCACACAAAGTGTTACATGAATCTGATTTATTATTCTGCTGGTTAGGAAAGTAAGAGGATTACTGTCAACATCTGAGCAGCTTCATTCATCAGCTACTGCTCCTGGTTCTACACTGGAATCCAGCTTTTAGCTCCATCTAGTGTCCACTTGTTTTTATGTCATCAGGACAAAATCACCAGAGGATGGAAACTTTTCATCAGGGTCTTTTTTGAAGTTTCTGTTGTCATTAAGATTTAAAAAGAGTAACACAGTTGTTTGTTAACAAATGCAACATTCTCTGGCCTCAAGACATTCTCTGGCCTCAGTATTTTTCTCTTGCCCCCAGTAACAATCTCTCGCCTTTGTAACGTGCTTATTCAATTTTCTCTGGCCTCATTAACATTTTCAGGCTTGTTTGATGTTTTCTGGCCTCATTAACATTCTCTGGAATCTTTGAAATTCTCTGGCCTCAGTAACAATCTCTGACCTATTCGAAATTCTCTGGCCTCAGTAACAATCTTTGGTTTCTTTAAAATTATCTGGCCTCAGTAACATTCTTTGGTCTATTTGAAATTCTCTGGCCTCAGTAACATTCTTTGGTCTATTTGAAATTCTCTGGCCTCAGTAACATTCTTTGGATTCAAGACATTCTCTGGCCTAAGTATCATTCTCTGGCCCCAGCAATGTTCTCTGGCCTCAGTAGCATTCTTTTGCTTATTCAATGTTCTCTGGCCTCATTACCATTTTAAGGCTTATTTATTGTTTCCTGGCCGCATTCACAATCTCTGACCTATTTGAAATTCTCTGGCCTCAGTAACATTCTTTTGCTTATTCAATTTTCTCTGGCCTTATTAACATTTTCAGGCTTATTTAATGTTTTCCGGCCTCAGTAACAATCTGTGGCGGATTTATTGTCTCTGGGCTCAGTAACACTCTGGTATCATTAATATTCTCTGGCCTCATCAAGAGCTTCAGGCGTATTTAATGTTCTCTGGCCTAAGTAACAATCTCTGGTCTATTTGAAATTCTCTGGCCTCAGTAACATTCTCTTGTACCTTTAAAATTCTCCGGCCTCATTAACATTTTCAGACCTATTTGAAATTCTCTGGCCTCAGTAACATTCTTTGGTCTATTTTAACGTTCTCTGGCCTCAGTAACAATCTCTGGTCTATTTGAAATTCTCTGGCCTCATTAACATGCTCTTGTACCTTTAAAATTCTCTAGCCTCATTAACATTTTCAGGCCTATTGGAAATTCTCTGGCCTCAGTAACATTCTTTGGTCTATTTTAAGGTTCTCTGGCCTCAGTAACAATCTCTGGTCTATTTGAAATTCTCTGGCCTCAGTAACATTCTCTTGTACCTTTAAAATTCTCTGGCCACATTAACATTTTCAGACTTATTTACTGTTTTCTGGCCTCAGTAACACTCTCTGGCCACAGTGATATTCTCTGGCCTCCTTCTTTCAACTGAAATCCTTAAATTTGTGGTTTTACTTTTGTTGGATGAGTATTCTGATGTTAAAATGATATTGATAAATGATGATAAAGATTCCCCTCAATTTTTGCTGCTTCTCAACCATTTTTGCCACTTGAATTTTTTTTTGTTGCTACTTCTTGCTGTTTTTACCACTTTTTGTCTTCATCAACCACTAACCATGAGTGACAGGAAAGTTTTTGTGTTTTCAAAGGCCAAGAAATCATAAACACTGCAGGGGGATGTAAATGTATGAGCACAACTTTAACAATGAATGAAGTGGAAGAAAAAAACATGAAACTAAACCTTAAAGTGAAAATCTCTGAAATTAAAGCTGCAGGGACGAAATGTTCTGAGTTTCTTTCCAACTGATTAGCAGCAAAGTCGATGATCGGGGGAAACGTGAATGGATGCTGCACCAATCACACTCTGCACACTCCCAACCCCCTACACACACACACACACACACACACACACACACACACACACACACACACACACACACACACAAAGTGAGAGTCCAGCTACATCCGGTGCCTAACACTCAGTTTGTCAATAACTGTCCCTGTTCACAGTTTGTTGCTCTGCAGGATTTCACTCCACAGATTACACACAGGAAACAGTTTAATCTGAGACATTTCAGCTTTTTCTGAATCAACTTTCTCATCCTTAAACTTCTGCAGCGACTTCCTGTTTTTGTTTCTTCCACTTTGTCTTTCACACCAGGTAAGAAACAAAAAACTTTATTAATCTTTAATCAGTGTGTACGTTTGACTGGATCGTCTGTCGCTTTGGTGAATTTAAACTTTGATTTATGACACAACTGTGAATAACACTCAAGGTCTTTCACATGCAGAATTTAGTGTGTAAAGATGTGTAAAGATACTGCATTAATATAACCTTCATTAAGGATTTACAACATGTTATTTTTATATATTGATGCTTGATGAAGAGGCGACAAAAATGAATTTACAGGAGTTCAAATTTATATAATTATTTGTTGTTTTGCAGTTAACATAACCGACGAAAACCCAGCTTAATTAAGTAAAATCAAAAATTACAACAATTGAAGTTCAATGCTTTTTTTGTTCTGGTGTTAAATGGCCTGTAAGAGTAACTGTTACAGTATTTTGTTTCACTATTCTACATGCTTTGACATATTTTAGTTTATATAAAGTAACACTTTCATAAAAAAGTCACCACTCTTTAAAATTAAGTCATCGTCACTGTATTAAAAAAGAAAATTAAATGTTTGGCGTCTCTGTTTTAACAATTCAATGGGAGAAAACTACAACTGAGCGATTTGCAAAAAAAGTGATGTAATTGTGATTATTTTTTCCATATGTTGCAGATATTATTTATTCTAATCAGAAAAACAAAAACATAAGGAACAGAAGAAGTAGTTTCTTTAAAAAACATATATGAAAAAATAATCTGCCAAAGAAAGTCTTGTTTGCACACACAGCTACATCTTAATGAATAAGAAAGAAATCATGAAAAAGTAAAATATTTTTGGCCCTGAGATATTTAGACTCATTCTACATAGAGTGAATTATTTCATGTTGATGATTATCACCGAGAGAATCAAAACTGAATATTCAGTTTCTCAGAAAATGAGAATATTACACAACATCAATAAAAAAAGGAGATTTTACTCAGAAATGTCAGGTTTTTTTGGCTATTTTCAAAATTTCCTCCCAATTTTCACCCATTTTTGCTGCTACTTTACCATTTTTTCCATCTGAAACTTATTTTTATTCCTACTTCGCACTGTTTTTCTCCACTTTTCACTACTTACACTGCAAAAACGGAAATCTAAGCAAGTCATTATGTCTTATTTGCAGTAAAAAAATGTCTTATTATTCTTAATTTGAGCCACATTCACCAGACCAGGTCATAAAAATGTCTTATTTCAAGTTTTTTTCAGACAAAATGAGGTGTAAATTGCTTGTAACAAGACAAAAAAATCTGCCAATGGGATAAGACGAATTTTCCCGGGAAGTTTCTTGAAATTAGAAAGATGTCTTAAAACAAGAATCTTTTATCTTATCCCATTGGCAGATTTTTTATTTTTTTACTTGTTACAAGCAATTTACACCTCATTTTTGTCTTTAAAAACTTGAAATGAGACATTTTTATGACCTTGTCTAGCAAATGTGGCTCAAATCAAGAATAGTAAGACAAATTTGACTAAAAATAAGACATAATGACTTGATAGATTTCTGTTTTTGCAGTGTAGTTTCTGCGTCAAAGGTAGTTTTTAATAGTTTGTCTCTTTGGTTGAGCAGGTTTGAGTAACTCTGGTGTAGAGGAAAAATAATCTACTTCAAAAAAGTTTTAAAAAATATGACACTGTCTGTGATTATAATATTGCAGCAGGACATTTTATGATGTTATCTAATGTGCAATTAATTTCCCAGCCCTCTGAGGAGCAGGTTAACATCAACAAGTGAGTTAAAACCTTCAGACTGATTAATAATAAAGGGTAATATTTTTAAAGAGGGGCTGTTTTTGAAAAACGATGGGACAAATGAACGAGATCTGTAAATGAGATTTGTCAAATAACAACGACTTACATGTAAAGTGTTAATCTTCTGTGTTTCTGTTTGAGCTGATAAATGTGAGAATTGTCATTTGTTTACAAACTTCTCAGTGAGATCTTTTTCACCTTTGAGTGATTAAAAGCAGAAAATTAGGCGTCTAATTCTGTCTACAAGTGGATATCCTTCACATTTTATCGACGAGAGGATGTTGGCATCATCCCAATGCAAATTCAGGACCCAGGGCTCAGACTGAGATCGATTATTTGTTCCCTTTCAGAGGTGAACGCGTCGCTGCGGAGGCTGGGAAAGAGAATAAATCTGAGTCTCTGCTTCGTTGAGGTTCAGGGACGTGAAATAGTTTCAATAAGACAGAAACAGAAACGATCTATAGAGAAAACTAACAGGAGGAAACGCAGACAGGTTCATGCTCATGTTCAATGTACAGGAACTCATCTCTGCAAAGCATCATGGGACTTTTACACTGCAAAAAGCCAGCCTGGGGGTATTTTACTTAAAGTGATTAACTTATCTACCAACAGAACAAGAACATTTGTCCAGTCCAGTCTTTCCAAAAGAATTTAAAAAATAGAAATACCTTCAAATTAGTGCAGTCTCACTAATAACAGGTGCATTTTTCTTGATACAAATACAAAATATATCATGTCTTTTCTCAATATGTTGAAAAATATACTTATATTAAGTAAATGATAGTGCCATTATCCGGATATACTGATATACTAGAAAAAAAGGCCACTAAAAACAAGCAAAGAAAATCAATATGAGGTATTTTTCATTATAAAAGGTGAAAAAATCTGTAAATGGAAGAAGTGAAAATTAAGATTAAGTTAAGATATCTAAAAATAAGACATTAGGGCTGGAAAATAGCCGGAAAACTCATTTTATTCATATTTTCTTGTATTAAGAAGTTTAGTATCTTATATTAAGCAGATGTAAATAATGATTTGAGTCTACTTCTTGAAACAAGATAATTTATCTTTAAAAAATAGCTCAGCAGCTTTAAAACCTTATGATAAGTTAAAAACAAAGCTTGATTTAAGTGGGAAATAACTTAAATCAAGATATTTGTAGCCTGTTTTGGAAACAAGTTCAAATATCTGACTGAAATGTTTCCCTTTCGGTTATTAGGTTTTATATCAAGTGTTATGGGATATTTTGACTAGAAATTAGAACAATATACCTGGAAAAATATTGAGTTTTTACAGAGTATTGTGTTGTTTTATCAGTCTAATCAAATCAGAAATGGTTCCTTTAAAAATATTGAGAAAAATGAGACACATAAAAGCAGAAAACCCTTCTACAAACCTTCCACTGTGAAATTATTATCCACCAGTTTGCTGCTTCTCATTACAGCCTCTGTGTGTGAGTGTGTGTGTGTGTGTGTGGTGGTGCCCCAGTGTGTGTGTGTGCATGACTGCACTCATGTGACTGACCTTCACAGTCACTGATCAGGCTTCAGGGACTACTTAACAATCAGAAATGACATTTATTGATCAGCCTAGAAAACTCCCCTAAATCAGCTGGAGGAGGAGAAACGAGCATAATGAGAGCAGAGAAAACCTGCTGCACATCAAACAGGCAAACACACATGCACCGGGGCCTAACCAGCATGGAAACGCTTAAAAACAGCATGTTATCTGCTTTTAATCTTAGTTTTTATCACTTAAATTCTGACACTCTCTGGCCTCAATAAGATCCACTCACTGCTGAAACATTCTCTGGTAAATAATGTTTTCTCTTGTTTCTGTAACGTACTCAAGTTATGTTGACACTCTCTCACAACAGTAACATTCTGTGAAAATCTCTGGCCACTATAATATTATCTGGCTTATTAAACGTTTTCTGGCTTCTGTAACATTCTCTGGCCTCAGTTATATCCTCTGGTTTTTTTAAGATTCTCCGGCCTCTGTAACATTCTCTGGACTCAGTAAAATTCTCTGGCCTCAGTAAAATTCTCTGGCTTTTTTAAGATTCTCTGGCCTCAGTAAAATCTCCTGGCCTCAGTAAAATTCTCTGGCCTCAGTAAAATTCTCTGGCTTTTTTAAGATTCTCTGGCCTCAGTAAAATCTCCTGGCCTCAGTAAAATTCTCTGGCCTCAGTAAAATCTCCTGGCCTCAATAAAATTAAGATTCTCGGGCCTCAGGGAAGTTCTCTGGACTCAGTTATATTATCTGGGGTTTTTTTTTGAGATTCTCAGGCCTCAGTAAAATTCTCTGGCTTTTTTAAGATTCTCGGGCCTCAGTGAAGTTCTCGGGCCTCAGTGAAGTTCTCTGGCCACAGTAAAATTCTCTGGCTTTTTTAAGATTCTCGGGCCTCAGTGAAGTTCTCGGGCCTCAGTCAAGTTCTCTGGCCTCAGTACCCGTCTCTGGTATGTTAAAAATTCTCTAGCTTCTGTAAAAATCTTTGGCCACTATAATATCTCTGGCTTATTTAATGTTCTCTGGCCTCTGTAACACTCACTGGCTTCAGTTACAGTGTCTGATATCTCAATAATTCTCTGGCCTCTGTAACATTCTCTGGCCTCAGTTACATCATCTGGCTTTTTTAAGATTCTCGGGCCTCAGGGAAGTTCTCTGGACTCAGTTACATTCTCTGTTTTTTTAAGATTCTCAGGCCTCTGTAACATTCTCTGGCCTCAGTAACATTCTCTGTTTTTCTTTAGGATTCTCAGGCCTCAGTAAAATTCTCTGGCTTTTTTAAGATTCTTGGGCCTCAGTCAAGTTCTCTGGCCTCAGTACCCGTCTCTGGTATCTTAAAAATTCTCTAGCTTCTGTAAAAATCTTTGGCCACTATAATATCTCTGGCTTATTTAATGTTCTCTGGCCTCACTAACAATCACTGGCCCCAGTTACAGTGTCTGGTATCTCTAAAATTCTCTGGCCTCAGTAACATTCTCTGGCCTATTTGAAATTCTCTGGCCTCAGTAACATTCTTTGGTCTATTTGAAATTCTCTTGCCTCAGTAAAATTCTCTGGCCTCAGTAACGTTCTCTGGTACCTGTAAAATTCTCTGGCCTAAGTAACATTCTCTGGCCCCAGTAATGTTCTCTGGCCTCAGTAGCATTCTTTTGCTTATTCAATGTTCTCTGGCCTCATTACCATTTTAAGGCTTATTTATTGTTCTCTGGCCGCATTAACAATCTCTGGTATCATTAATATTCTCTGGCCTCATTCAGAGCTTCAGGCGTGTTTAATGTTCTCTGGCCTCAGTAACAATCTCTGGTCTATTTGAAACTCTCTGGCCTCAGTAACGATCTCTGGTCTATTTGAAACTCTCTGGCCTCAGTAACGATCTCTGGTCTATTTGAAATTCTCTGGCCACATTAACATTCTCTGGCCTCCTTCTTGAAACTGAAACCATAAAATTTTTGTTTTTACTTTTGCTGGATGAGTTTTCTAATGTTAAAATGATATTGATGAATAATAACGAAGATTTCCCCCAATTTTTGCTGCTTCTCAACCATTTTTGCCACCTGAATTTTATTTTTGTTGCTACTTCTTCCTGTTTTTGCCACTTTTCACTGCTTAGATTATTACTCTTGCAAAGGTAGTTTTCAACAGTTTGATATTTGTGTAAAGCAGAAAACATCTAATTAGGGATTACTTGCTCAGCCTTATCTCAGATCTTGACTCTGGACATATTTTGAGGGATATTCGAGCAGATAAAGGTCGGAGTGGAGCAGCAGATCAGAGGAAAAGCTGAATATTTCCTTTGGTCAGAGCAGCAGTCTGGCCCTGAAGGCCCGCTTGGGTTTTCCATTGAGTTTTCCTCTCGCCACGCATTGATCCGCTGACGCCGCGGTGGCACATGTGTTGCCATGTGGGTAAGAAGCCTCCAGTAGAGTCACTGTGAGGCCAAGAGGATTCCCTGTCAGTCAGTCAGTCTGTCAGCAGAGGAAAAGTTTTCCTCTGAAACTTCTGTTCACTCTTCTTTGTGTCTGTGTGACTGTTTCAGGATGGATCATCACGACTGGCAGCGAGGGAGGAGTAGAGGTCACAGGCGCTACGAGGACGAGGAGGGTAAGACAGCGACTGCACCAACAGAGCTCCAGAGAAGATTAAAAACTAGGACGTGGGAGCTGAACTCAGAGGTTTAGGTTTTGAGTTTGGGACGTGAGCTAATGTCCGCTGGTGCTAAAGACGAGGAAAAACATTCTGTATGGAGAGCAAAAGCAGGCAGAGCACAGTAACCTTGATCTTACAATTGGGAAACCATAATCTAAAACTCCAAAAAGAGGACCCCCCCACCCTCACCCACTCATGGAGATCCTGCAAAATTACCCAAAGATCCTTAAAGCAACACAGTCAATTTTGAAATAAAAAGTCAAAAACATGAGATAAAAACTAAAAAACTTGACTTTTTGTTTCAAACTGTTGACTTTTCTGTCATAATTTAGGATGTGAAAAACACACCTGAGAAAAAAATACATCTTTAAAAGTAGCTGTTTGCATGAACAGGTGCATCTCAAAAATTAGAATGTCATGAAAAATGTAATGTTCTCTGGCCTCAGTATTATTCTCTTGCCCCAGTAACAATCTACCTCTGTAACGTTCTCTGGCTTATTCAATTTTCTCTGGCCTCATTAACAATCTCTGACCTATTCAAAATTCTCTGGCCTCAGTAACATTCTCTGGTACCTTTAAAATTCTCTGGCCTCAAGACATTTACTTGCCAATAATTTCACACAGAAAAAATAACAGGAACATATAAATATATTTTCATATATTTGGTTGAGCCACCTGACATTTTTGGGTGCTCAAATTAAAAATACAAAAAAATAATGAACCTAAAAGCTTTGAAATGTTGGCCAACTACTGAAATCTGTTAGAAAACATACTTCTTCTCTCAGAAATATGTTTTTATCCATTTTCAAAGAACTTTTTAAAAATAAGTTTTTAGACCCTCTTTTTGTCGATGACCCAAATCTGTTTATCCCTCTGAGTGTGTCCTGTTCTGTCTCTTTCAGAGGCCCAGCCCGTCTACATCGGCGTCCCAGCGTCCCACAGACGGAAAAGGCGCAGACATCACTCCCACATCAGCGACGCCGAGCGCGACACGCGGCACACGCACTACGACCGCCACACGCACCGCGAACACTCGCACAGGAGATACTACCACGACAGAGAGGAGCGAGAGGAGCGGGAGGAGTGCACCGATGAAGAGGAGGGAAGCACGGAGCAACAGGAGCACTCCGACCCCTCAGGTATGAAACGTCAGAGACCCTCCACACCCCCAGAGTATCATCAAACAATCATCAAACAGCAGAAAGCAAATATTTAAAAGACAGACCTGACTCTCAGAGAATGAATCTGAGCAACAAGAATCACGATCAGGGGATAAAACCTGATGACTTTGATGGTCTAAGTGAAATATCTCAACATCTAATGGATGGTTTAGTTACAGACTAAGACAGCAGAGGTCTGAGTATGAGACAGAAATCTCCAGATTAATCCATGCAGACATGAGGCTCCAGGATTTGATGGCGTCTCCCTAAGAGGCCATTTACAGGACAACGGTTTTAGGATGAAATGCAAAAGTATTGTTGTGTTTCAGCCTCTCTTTTACACAGAAACAGCATATAACGTGAACTAAAACGCAAACTTTTGAAAACAGCCTCCAGAGTGGAATCACCGTTGCAGTGTAAACAGCAAGCCGGCGTTTTCAGTGGAAAGCTTTCCACATGCACATAAACCTTCACTGGGCCATTTGTGAACCTAACAACAACAATCGTAGGATACCTGCAGGTTTCAGTCATATTAAGGACTTTTTAAGACCTTTTTAATGACATTTTGAATTCAATTTAAGACCAAAAACACTTTAAATATAGTCGATGATTTGGCTGTATTAAAACCAAACCAGAGCACGTGTGTGCGGCTCAATGAGACCCATTCATGTTTACTTGGCTCCATCGGAAATTCTCTACTGCGCAAACTCTGGCTGCATAATGGCGGCTAGAGAAACTGGGTTTTTTGGCTTCAAAATTGTAGAACGTACAGTTATGTCTATATACAGTCAATGGTGCAGACACATCTGTGTATTTCAGCTGTGATAATACAGATATCCCTGTGTTTTTCGCATTCTGGATTAGTGTAGATTAGATTTTTTGGTAACATTTTATTTGAAGTCTTACATGAGACTGACATCAACATTGTTTGGGGATGTATGTGGTCTAACAACTTGAGACTTATAAAGACAACATAATGTACCATTTTCTTGCCAACAAAGTCAAGTTGTTACATCAAAAACATCCTCAAACAATGTTGACTTTGCATCAAAGGTGACAGAATTCACCGAATGAAACTTCACAACAACATTCATTAACATACATGAAGCCTTCTTCAACTTAATGATAGATATTCTGTCATGTTTATGACAATTTTATGTCAGTCTTATGTTTACCCCTTCAACAAAAGTGCTACCGATTTTTTGTGTTTATGTGAGAATATAAAAATCCATGATCAGAAAATAGATATGCCTGTTTTATTGTTTGCTGATTGGATTTCAGAGCAAACTAAACGAGATCAAAGTTTGAGATCAAAGCAACTAAATGAGATCAAAGCAACTAAATGACATCAAAGCAACTAAATGAGATCAAAGTTTGAGATCAAAGCAACTAAATGAGATCAAAGTTTGAGATCAAAGCAACTAAATGAGATCAATGCAACAAAATGAGATCAAAGTTTGAGATCAAAGCAACTAAATGAGATCAAAGTGTTAGATCAAAGCAACTAAATGAGATCAACGTTTGAGATCAAAGCAACTAAATGAGATCAAAGTTTGAGATCAAAGCAACTAAATGAGATCAAAGTTTGAGATCAAAGCAACTAAATGAGATCAAAGCAAGTAAATGAGATCAAAGTTTCAGATCAAAGCAACCAAATGAGATCAAAGTTTCAGATCAAAGCAACTAAATGAGATCAATGCAACAAAATGAGATCAAAGTTTGATATCAAAGCAACTAAATAAGATCAAAGTTTGAGATCAAAGCAACTAAATGAGATCAACGTTTGAGATCAAAGCAACTAATTTAAATGAAACGGGCCCAGCTGATTGGTCTGACGTCCTTCTTGTTTATTCCACAGACTGAGGATGGTGCGTTCTGTAAAGTAAACAAAGGTGGTTGTTCAGATTCTGATTAAAGGGAACTCCACTAAGGATGGAGGATTCTTGACTCGTGGGAGTTGGTCTGTCTCGTCTCTGTTTGTTTTGTGGACTTGGGAAAGCTGGTATTTATGCTACAAGCTTCCTGTTCTTGTGTAACCAAAGTTAGAGCTGTGTCTGCAGCTTGGCAAGATGTCAAAGGACTTTCCGCTTCATGTGAGCGGCCTCCACCAGGGTTACCCCTTATTATTGATCGTGACATCATGATAGACATGCATGATGTTACTGTCAAGTTTAGGGACTTGAGACTCCACAGCTCCACCTGCTGGATGATAAAAACATCCTCCAAAGATTTGGTGAAGAGATGTCGTTGCCTCAAGTGAAAATCTCTGAGTGTCTTAAGATCTGTGGTGGGATGTAGCGTGAGATTTCCAGGCACTAATGCTCATCAGAAGCTGCTCTGGCGTCGCACCAGGATGTCATGGTATAGCAGGAGCTGAGCGTAAATCAGAGCTTAACTTAAAGAGTTAATCCAAGATCAATCCCCCTGAGCGTGGAAGTGATCTAGTGGATGAGAGAGAAAGAGATCTGACCAGATGAGTCTTCAGTGTTGTGTCTGCAGAGACGGGGTGAGGAGGTCGAAATCTGGACATGTGATTGTGATGATGTCACCAAGCTGGGATTATTATTTCCTGCATTGGAATTGTGATTTTTTTTTTTTGTTTTTCCATCGTCTCTGTTTTTAAACAAACTCACTGTAGAACATGAACAGTTTCATTAATTACAGCACAACAACAACAACCCACTACCACTACAACTGGGACTGATTTTTACACATTTTAACCACTTTTACCTTTTATTTCACAATTTCGTAACACTTGTGGCAACAAACTGATTATTATTTAAGCTTAATTCCCAACATCCTTGCCATTTTTTGTTGACTTTGGCCATTTTTTTTTACGCTTTTCACTGTTTATCATCACTTTTTTAACCATTTTTTGCTACTTTCTGAATTTCTTAAAGTTTCCTCCAATTTTTTTTTACTAATTTTGTTGCTTTTGGGTCATTTTAGTCACTTCTCACTCTTTTTTGTCACTTTTGGAGCATTTTTTGGTACTTTCTGGTTATTTCCAGGCTCTATCCCAATATAAATGCCAATTTTTGTTGCTTTTTTGGCAATTTTTACTCCCTCAAACTAAGTTTTATTGCTCCTCTTTGCTGTTTTTGCCTCTTTTCTCCACTTGTATAGTTTCTTTTGTAAAGGTAGTTTTTAACAGTTTGTCTCTTTGGTTGAGTAACTCTGGTGTAGAACAGAAAACATCTGCTGTAAAAACTGTAGCTGATATTTTAACACATTTCAGGTTATAGAAATATTTCACTGTCTGATATTAGAACATTGCAACAGGGCTTTTTTAACACTTTTGTCCATTTTTTGATACTTTCTCACTATTTCCCAGGTTTTATCTCAATTTTTTTCCCTCATTTGTATTGCTATTTATCCATTTTACTCACTTTTCACTTTCTTTTGAGCCACTTTTGGACCATTCTCTTGCAAAAAAAAAAACAAAAAAAAACCCTGACTATTTTCTAGGTATAATCCCAACATTTTTGCCAAGTTTTGTTGTTTTTGTCCATTTTTGACGCTTTTCATCTTTTATTGGCCACTTTTGGATCATGTTGTGATACGTTCTCACTATTTTCTATGTTCACTCCCATTTTTTTTGCCAATTTTTGTTGTATTTGCCCAATTTTTGCCACTTTTCAGTACTTTTTTTGCCACTTTTGGACCTTTTTTTTTTTTTGCAACAAACTGACTATTGCCTAAGTTTAATCCCAGCTTTCTTGCCAATTTTGTTGGCTTTGGCCATTTTTACCACCTTTCACTGTTTTTTAAAGTTTTGTCCTAAATTTTCTTGCTGATATTCGTTCCTTTTTTGCCATTTTTGTCACGTTTTCACTCTTTTTATGCCACTTTTGGACCATTTTTTGCTACTTTTTTGGTTATTTCCAGGTTTTATCCCAATTAAAATACCCAGTTTTGCTGCTTTTTTGGCCTTTTTTACTACCTCTTACTCAGTTTTATTGCAACTCTTTGCTATTTTCGCCTCTTTTCACCACTTGTATTGCTTCTTTTGTAGAGGTAATTTTTAACATTTTGTCTCTTTGGATGAGCTGGGTTGAGTAACTGGTGTAATGTTACATGTGTGAAATATTACACTACCTTCAATAAGAATATTACAACAGGATAAATTGTGATTTAATCTAATTTGTGATGAGTTACCCAGCCCTAGAGGAAGTGGAAAGTTGTTGCTTGGGAGAGGGATGAAGAACTTGTGCTTGAGTGTCTCTTTTTAAAACCTGAAGTCAACAAATTTAAGGGTCAGGTACATTCCCCCGTTGAACTGAAAAACACTTTCAGAGCCAAAGGAAATCAAACGAAGCCGCGATAGGCTTTCACACACACTTGAAGGACCCTCACAGGTGGATTAACCAAAGGGTGGTTTGTGTGTGTGTGTGTGTGTGATGAGGTTGAAGTTTCCAGAGCATGTATGTGATGAATATTTTGCAGCATGGTCTGCGTTCCCAGGGGGCCATAAAGTCTGAAGCCTGTAAGCTGATTAGAGCTGAGGAACTCCAAGCTGTGTGTGTGTGTGTGTGTGTGCATGTGTGTGTGTTAGTGAATGTGTGTTATTTGGGGTGACTGTTAGTGTTTGGTATGCTTTGTGCTATTGCTCGAATTTTACTCCAAATGATCCAAATAGAAGGTTTGAGGTAAACAGATGCTGCACAGTGGGGGTCGTTAGAGCGAGCATGTTACAGAGGATGTCCTTGCTTCTTTTACATGTGTGTGTTTCTCTCTGACTCTGTGTGTGTGTGTGTGTGTGTGTGTGCGTGGACTTCTGAGAGTACTTGAGGGCCCTGTGGTGTGTGTCAACCCTCTTAAAGCCTCTGGCTCTTTGCTGCTTTGGAGATTTCAGTGGATTTTTGCCATAGCTTCCAGAGCCACTGATTGAATGGTCTGACCCCTCAGATGACGACTCCCGCACAAATCATACATGGCTAATTGAAATAACAAAACTCGCAGAGGAATAAAAACCCACAGAGCGTCGGGGTCGAAGCGGCCGGGCGGGAAAACGAGTCAGAAAGACGCACGTGAGAAGAGGTGAAAGTGTGTTTCTTCAGTCATGGTGAAGAGCTGAGGACACTCGACCTCGACCAGAGGACGGGAGGAGACGTAACTTGTTTTTTTCTCGGCCTGAACACGTTTCCAGAGGGTTTTTCTTTTTCTCATCAGCATGCAGAACTCTGGGGCTTCCTGTTGGACTTTACCTGGCTCCATTATAGGTAAAGATGCTACAAATAAAGCAGCGTAGGGAGTACACTCTCATTTTTTCAGAGCGAGGTAGTTGGTACACCAAAGCTAAAAATGACTGCTGAGTATTTTCTCAAAATCTGGAATAAACAAAGTAGTGGTGAAAAAAATGGTATTAATCCAAAACTATGTAAATATAGCACCAATAATGATACTTTTTACATGGAAAAGCAGCAAGTCAATCACACATAATCACTAAAACTAATGTTTCTGTTCATGAATGGAAATAAAAAACTAGTTTTCCAACCAAAGAATAATCAAGTGCTTTAATTTTTCCTGCTTTTTTTGTATAACAGTGAATTTGAATGTTCATGTATAACAACAATTATTATATTCAGGCATTAAATATGTTACTTTGATTAAACAGCTTGCACATACTGGTAGATTAACCTGATCTATCTAATCAATCTAATCAAGCAAGTATTAAACAAAACTGACACCAACGTTGGTATCGATATATTGATATTTTGGATCGATCCACAACTAATATCTTCAAACGAGTCATTTTGAAGCCAAACAATGCTTTAACAAACAATAAATTCTCGTTTTAAGTGTCTCCACAACAGTTTTAATGAGTTTTAAGAACAAAGTAGAAGAACTTTTTCATCCTCACATAAAGTTATGTTGGGAAACGTTCGTCCTGTTGCAAACTGAGCGGTCGTGAAAAGCTATTAGTGTCGATTTAAAAGTTGTGAAATATCACAATAACGTACTCTGTGATGCACTTCCATCCCAACCAATCAGCTCGCACCTCTAACGACCGTAATCGGATCAAGAAGTTAAAGGGCAATCCGCTATTTCTTCAAACTGGGCCCTTTCATTTTTTTTTTATTTTTTTGTTAATGTTACATTTTTTCTACTGAATGAATAATAGGAGGAGAAATGTTTAAAGCTGCTGAAGTGGATTAATTCAACTGGTAAAATAGAAATGGGCTTGTAATGAGGGAAACATGATATTTAGGGGCATATAAATGAACTTCAAGTATCATGAAAAAGCTTGTTTACATTTACAGCTCTGATTGTTGTTGTTGGGGTTTTTTTTTTCATCTAAAACATTATAGCAGTGTTTCCCAACCTGTGGGCTGTGGCCCCCTGGTGGGCCGCGAAGGCATTGCAAGTGGGCCGCCAAATCATTTCCCAAAAGTGTGATTTTTATGTGTGTCTGTGTGGGGATGTATATAGACATGAAGATAAAAACAAACAATAATGTTTTAAGTGTAAAGAAAAAGCAGGAAAAACAGAGAATAGGGTAGGGTTGTTTTTTTTGTTTTGTTTTTTTGTTTTGTTTTGTTTTTTTACCAAAGTTAGTGCGAGCAAATGGGTTATTTTCCAAAAAATGTCAAGGAGGACATGAGAATCAAGGTGATGTTGATAAATTTCTCTTCTTTCCCGCTCAGTTAATGAATGTTGCTGGTTATGAAACTTGAAAATCTGACAATTCTGCCAGTTTTTTCAGGGTTTGGATTGGACAAATTGTTTATAAATCCCAGTCATTTTAAAGTTAGTGTTAATTTTCTTTTTTGCCCCAGTAGGTTTGGTATCTTGATGGTTAAACATGTTCAAATATTCATGTACATATTTAAAAAAAAGTGCCCCAAAAAGGCATTATATGGCTTCTGTATTTATGGGATCAGAGTTGGGCCGCGAAAATGTTGGAGACTTAAAAGTGGACCCTGAGCTGGAAAAAGTTGGGAACCACTGCATTATAGAAAGACTTTTGGTCAAAGTATCAAAAACAGTGATGTTTTGATGCAGAACATTCATGTTAATGGTAGAAAATGCAGTTGTTCATGTTCAAAGAGAAAGAAATCATTCTTTCTGAAGTGACCTCTGTCTCTGTTATTGTTGGAAAAATAACTCTGCAATCGACACAAACTAGTTCAAGACTGAAGAAACTGACTTGAGCAACTGCAAAACTCTTTGTTCTTTTAAGTCATTTTGATCCCAAAGTATGTGAGACTGTTGCAAAACTCATCCTCAGGTTCAAGTGAGTGAATGTAGAGTTTTCAGTGGTGACCAAGTACTAAAATCCATTATCTGAGTCAATGTATTTATACTCGTTCTCAAACCTTACTCCATTAAAAGTTCAAGTTGCTTGGTCAAAATTTTACCCAATCGTACAAAAGAACATTTTCCTGTCAGTTTAAGTGCAGCAACGAGAAAAAAAAAAGAGTAAAACTTGCATGAGATAAAAGAGAAATGTGCAGTGTTCAGCTGTGTAGAGGTATTTTGTTATAATTATATTTCACTATAACAGTGTCTAATATATTCAAAAGGTGGACAAAAGTCATTGAAGATGTGTAAAAATATGTATAATAAGGTATATGTAAAGAAGGTGCAATATTTATGAATATGCATAGAAAAGTATACTTCATGAGGTTGCAAAATAAATTGAAATGTGTAAATATAAGCAAGTATACAAAGGGTGCAGTATATGTAAATATGCATAAATATAGGTATATAAACAGAAGGTACAATATATATAAATAAGTATAAATTTGAGTTGATAAAATGAGTTGCAATATAAAAAATATGCGCAAAATATACATGGTGCGATATATGTAAATATGCATAAATATAGGTGTATATATACAGAAGGTGCAATATACATATAAATATGCATTAATATAAGTATACTTAAAGAGGTTCCAATATAAATAAATAATTGTGCGGAAATGTAAGTACATATAAATATTGTGCAATGCATAAATATAGGTTTAAATACAGAGGTTGCAACATAAATGAATATGCATGCACATAAGTAAATACACAGAGGGTGCATTATATATGAAAATAAATATATATACCTATATTTAGAGGCTGCAATAGATTTATAATTATGCATAAATATATGTATATATCTGCAGAGTGTGCAAAATATATCAATGACTATGAAAAAGAGGGTGCAATATTAATACATGTGCATAAATATAAGTATACACACAGAGGGTGCAACTTAAATAAATAGGTATGCATGAACATGAGTATATATCCATAGGATGCAACATATATATAAATATGCCTAAATATAAGTATATATACAGAGGGTGCAGTATATGAAAATATGCATAAATGTAAGTATATTTACAGAAAAACAGATACTCAGGTCAAGTATATATACTCAATAATGTACTTAAGTAGCTGTTTTTTCTTCCCATCCATCACTGGGAGTTTAATTTGTTTCTGAGGGTCATGATGAGGGTCAGAGATCATAAACAGGTATTAAAAGTCTGAACCTGTTCGCCTCCTGCTGTGACCTGAAGTGACTGACACACAACGATGGAAACAGCTTCAGCGTTTTGAGCCCTGAGGATCATTGTATCGTTTTATAAATAAAGCAGCGCCTGTTGGCAGCAAAGATTACGTAATCATCCTCGTTAATCGAAGCCTTGATTGATATTTCGCTCATCACTGTCACATGATAATTAAGATGCTTGTTGAATCCTGAGCTGCTCAGATTCATGAGCTCGTTTGATTTACTTTTTTAAAAAAAACATGTTTGGTGTGAAACAGAGGAAAGTGGCGAACCAATGGCGTGCTCTCACACACGCTCACATGAACAAACAGCGGTGAGGTCTGAGTCCACAGAGCCTCCGGGCCGGATGTTAACGGTCATTGATCTGCTCAGAGTGAAATTAGACAAAGGTTGTGGCTGATGAGATATCAGATCCCATCAGATGAACAGGCTGTTTGCTCGTTAATGAATCCACACAGGGAGTGTTTGGATTGGAGCGCCCTGTTTATGATGGAAACAACTCTGAATGCTTATTCAGTTGACACAAACTGTTTTCAGTTTGTATGTCGTGGAGTGTAAGTTTGCACAGGTTTTTCAGCCAATTAACTCATTGGCTGCCAACGTTTTCATACACTCCCACTGATCTTTCAAGACCCACTGAAAACTGTGTTCCATGTTTATACCAATGACTGTATATAGAATAAACAGCGTGCTTCCGCCTGTCACCGTTCTACGATTTTGAAGCCAAAAACCCCGTTTCTCTAGCGGCCATTGTGCAGCCAGAGTCTGCACAGTAGAGAATTTCCGGCGGAGCAGAGTAAAAAAGAGAAATAAAAATATTTATTTCTTCTTCTTCAGAAGGTTTAGTCTCCTTTTGGCTCTTTCCTGAAGTTTCTTATATCCCCGATAAAAACTACTCACGAACGGCAGCTGTCAACTATCGTAAAACGAAACTTATATCGCGGTTTTTAACGTCCAATAACTAATGAGAAACCAACTTCTCAGGAAAAAAAAACATTATTCGGCCTGCGTATTGATGGTGTAGGTTAGTCATGAAAATTTTTGAGACTTAAAAGTGAGCCCTGAGTTGGAAAAAGCTGAAAACCACTGTTTTTTGGAATATTTCTGATCATTTAGGCATTTTTTGAGTTCACGAAGTAACTGATATCATCTGGTTTTGTGCACAAGTATAACCGAGTATCATCTGCATAACGATGGAGCAGAAGCTGCAGGAAATAAGTTTTATATCTTTGTGGAACTCAGTTTCAGTTTCAGTTCATTTCACACAAAGAAAAACAGTAAAAAAATAACAAAAACACTATATTCAAGGGTACATGATACCACAATTGCTTACAAATACTAAATAAAGCGTTCAATATGTGCAAAAAGGAGCAGGGAGAAGAAATAGCTTTTTGTGTCCTACCCCAACTCACTCTCCCTCTATGTTAACCACAATATGTTTTGTACCTCCATAACTCAATAAATGACAACAGAGAACATAGGAGATCATCTTTTTGTTTACAAATACAGATCAATCTGGAGGAAAAAAGAACGAAAACCATGAATTTTTGATCGAATGGGACAAAGAAACAATTCATCTGACACGTTTGCTTTGTTTCATCTGGTGGATTTTATATCAATTTAGCAATTTAGAGGATATGTGAGAGCTTTAAACTTCTGTTGATGCTGAAGTGATCAAAAACATATTTTCAAGATGAATATAAAATCCCTCCATGAGTTGTTGAGATATTTTCATCTGGGCTTGAAGCGTTTGTTGGTGTCGTAGTTTGTTAGAGTCTTGTCCGTGTCACTGTTTTCTTTCTGGAGTTTCTCATCTCTCAGTGTCTAACTTTCGTTATCTTCTCCCTGTCGTAGTTTCTCCTGCAGCAGAGCGACTGCGCCACATACTGGGGGAGGATGACGGCACGCCGACACCCACGATATTCACCGAGATGGACACGCTACAGCACGACGGGGACGAGCTGGAGTGGAAAGAGTCTGCGCGGTACGAACACACACTCACACACACTCACTCACACACACACTCCCATAAAGGCTGTAGAGCTTTCATTAGTTGAGGATTTGGGGTCACCTTTGAAAGGATTTAGAGGGTGAAGGTGTGAACGGGTGAGTGCAGGGTGACAGGCTTTAACAGGACGTGTGATTACAGATACGCTCTAAATTACTCAGGGGGCTTCCTGCTGCCTGGCACAGCTGGAATTGGAAGAATCAATCATCCTGTCCCTCTCTCTCTCTCTCTCTCTCTCTCTCTCTCTCTCTCTTTAATGGCTCTTTTTCAGGTGGGTGAAGTTTGAGGAGAAAGTGGAGGAAGGAGGAGAGAGGTGGAGTAAGCCTCATGTTTCCACGTTGACCCTGCACAGTCTGTTTGAGCTCAGGACTTGTCTGCAGACGGGAAGTATCCTGCTCGACCTGGAGGGTTATTCACTGCCACAGATCGTTGGTGAGTCTGACACTAATGAACCGAAAATATCAGACACAAAACAAACAAAACAAACAACAAAGTGCCAGAAAAATATCCAGATGACGCCTTCAGTGAAGTATCTGACTGCATTTCTACACTACAAACAAAAAACCTCAGCAAGTTACGTCTTATTTCTGGTTCAAAAAAACATTTTTGGGATTATTTTTCCCTGTTTTGCTATTGCAACTTTTTTTTTTTGCAATTATTTCCAAGTCCCCTATTTTATGTGTATTTAAACAAACACATTGTAGGAAATGAACTCTGACATCCGACCAATGACATTTCTTTTTACTGCACACTTTTTACAGTCACTTTTCACTCTTTTTGTCACTTTCTTGCTTCTTTCTGACTTGTTTTGTTTTATCCCTACTTTCCCCTACTGGTGTATCGTGGTATTAAATGTTTGCTAATTTACCTTATTGTAGTGATGAACTTTGTCTTCTTAAAAGTTACCCTGGCTACCAGAACGTCATTTTCCTAAATGATCAGTGTTTTTACCAGCTACATAAGAACCATAATAAAATCTCTCAAAATATCTTAGTTTGTATAAAATTTGAAAAAATATTTTCACCTGTAGGCCGCCATTGTTGTTTACGCCGCAATAACGTCTGGGTAATGACGTCATATGGTTGCACCGGGCTGGATCTCATACAGGATCATATAAGTCCTGGAGCGGACTTCAGTGGTTTCCAGAGGAAGTTTTGTGGGTTTGTGTTGGAAAATAGTCGGCACAGCATTTGGCTTTAGTCTCCGTTTATAATGACCCACACCTGTCAGCTCTTTCATCAGCATGGGCCGGCTAAATGCAGCAAATGCTTCTGGGGAGAAGTGGCCAGAACATAGCCGCGGCTCCATGGGAAGTTGTTTACGCCCACAAGCCATTTCCCACAACTTCCTTCTTTTCTTGTCTTTTGGGAAGCTGTGCAGACTAACATCAGTCTCCTTGTTTCCTTTGGACTGAAAAGTGCACCCAAAAGCAGCCACATGTGGCATTATTATGTTTTTTTCCCTCCTCAAACCTCGTGACTTACGGCGACTAGTAGTGAGGAAACGGCCAAATCCAGATGCTCGGCCCCAAGCAACCAATCTACGTCATCAATGTCCTGCGCCCGAAGGATAGAAACTGTGTTTTAAACTGTATTTTTTTTAAAGAAAAACCAATTTTTTATGTCTTTTAACAACAAATTCTAGTTTGAGACAAACATTGAAGCAGATTCATGCCTGTTAGTCCTTACAGTCGGGGTTCCCTTTAAAAGTAAAAGTCTCTGCCTTTGTGTCACACTATTCCCTGATGACAAAAACACAACATGAAAATAACCCAGTTGTTGCATTTCCTAGAAGAAATCAATGTACTGTTAAAAAAAAAAAAAAAGATGTTGTGCATGTAATGGTGAACATCAGCCACATTATGGTCCCATTAAATATTAAACATTGATTTAACTCAGTGGGCTCAGCTGAGTGGACTGAAAACACATCGACTTATTGTTCCTGAGTTGTTTTAGGAACCGAGCAGACGGAGCAAAGCGCTGCCGATTCCTGGAAGATAGAAAATCAGATGATATCATTTAGTTTTTCCTTTTTCTTTACTCATTCTTCCTCTTCTAACTCCTCTCACAGATGACATCGTGGATCGACAGATAGCCGACGGCCTCATCTCTCCAGATCTGAAGGAGAAGATCAGCTTCGTGTTGCTGAGGAAACACCGTCACCAGACGAAGAAACCCATCCACCGCTCGCTGGCAGACATAGGGAAGAGTTCGAACACAGCTGCCAGTACGTTTCTTTGACCTTTTCTTCAACCACTAACCTGCTTTAACCAAAGGAAATCAAACGTAACTACTAATCTTTCTCCACTCGTTCACCTCCCCTGGTTAAATCTCCTCTTCTTCTCTGTTTCTAACTCTTTTCCCTGCCGCTCTGTCAGACCGTAGTCCTCATGTTAATCTGAACCGTAGCACTAGTTCGGCCTCTGGGATCCACCGCTCCACAGAAGACCTTCGCTCACGACAGTCTGGCAGCCTCAGTCGCCTGCGTGAGTCCAGAAACACGACACACGCTCAGCTTTTTACAAACATCTCCTTCCTGTACCAAACAGAGTAACTGTCAAATTTATGAGACTGAGAAAAAAATCGGTAACACTTAAATTTCACCAAAGTTAGGTAATAATAAAACAACTTTTTCTTTGAAATCACGCCAGAAATGTTCAACAATTTGGTAAAAACTGGCACGTAACATCTTCAAAATAACATGCGAATTCATACATAAGCAAGTCGGTAAGTCCCATCTTTTAAATTTAGACGTTTCTGAGATTGAGAAAAATAGGTAACACTTTACTTTCCAGGTCCACAAATTTCACCAAAGTTAGGTAATAATAAAACAACTTTTTCTTTGAAATTACTTCAGAAATGTTCGACAATTTGGTAAAAACTGGCAATTGGTTAGTCCAGTCTTTCCGAATTAAGACATTTTTGATATTTTGAAAAAAAAAAAAAAAATCAGTACCACTTTACAGGTCCGCAAAATTCATCAAAGTAAAGTTATAATCAAACAATTATTTCTTTGAAATTACTCCAGAGATGCTTCACATTTTGGTAAGAATTGGCAACTAACTCCATCCTCCAAATCTCAAAGTATGTTGGTAAAAAATTCCTGAATAATCTATTTTGAAAGAAATAATAGTGCAGGACAAAATGAATGCAGAGTTATCTCAACATTGAAAGTGTAGAGTTGAATGATTTACAAATATATTATTATTTCCTATATTGCAATTCACATTTTTTGTGCGATTATTTCCAGGTTCCCATCTTCTCTGTTTTTAAACAAACTCATTGTAGAACATGAACAGTTACAGTAATTACAGCACAACAACAACAACCCACTACCACTACAACTGGGACTGATTTTTACACATTTTAACCACTTTTACCTTCTTTTTTCACACTTTTGGATAATTTTTGATACTTTCTCACTATTTTTCAGGTTCACCCCAAATTTTTTTTTGCCATTTTTGACACGTTTCATATTTCATGTTGCCACTTTTTGACCACTTTTTGCAACAAACTGACTAGTTTCTATGTTTAATCCCAGTTTTCTTGCTGTTTTTGTTGACTTTTCCCCTTTTTACCACTTTTTTTACTGTTTTTGCTACTTTCTGAATTTTATAGTTTTCTCTACTATTTCAATTCCCCCATTAAAAGTTGATAATAAGCTCTTTTTTTCTTAAGTTTTCTCAAGTTCTTTAATCCCAAATTTGTTGATATGCATAATTGAGATCACATGCAGATTAAACATGAATGATTCACCTTTATAATAAGGTTGATAATGTTTTACATGGTCTTGAAAACAGTGAAGGCTTCAGGTTTGACAGACACCAAGAGTGAGGCTCAAAATTGGTCATTTTAGAGAAGCTATGCGCTAATTTTCACCTATTTGTCAAAATATTCAGTACTTAAGTTTGTCTAATTCTGACCTAACTATGATGAAATTTGCATATTTGTAAAACCAAAAATCTTTTCCTGCAAGAAAATGCAAGACTCTTGAAATGTGCTCAGCATTTCATCCAGCATTTTCTGAAAGGAAATGCAACCCCCCACCTTCTAGTTAATGAACAAACATCTCCAACGTGCTGTTTACGGTCTCTGCTTTATTCTGCTCTGAATCAACACTGATCCCAACTTAATCCATACTAATGAATGATTTCAACACTCGATTCCTGTTTGCATTCTTAGACTTTTAGACCATCGTGTTTGACATAATGTGCGTCTGCTTTTGGAGGTTTTGCTCCTACTGTATGAACCCTGGCTAAGATATTTTAGGAATCTATCTAAGTGAAGAGGATTAGTGGGTTTTTGGGGACTGTGTGGTATGTTTTTGTTCTCTTCTTGTTTAATATCATTTGTTCCCAAATCTGCTTCAAGGAAAAAAAAAGAAAAAAAAAACGGAAATGAGTCATTATGTGATAATCCGCCTGAGAGGAATAATTGGGGAAGTTTTAGCACACATTTTGGACATACCTGAATGCTCCCTCTGTTACTCATGAATCCTTACTCAGCTGTTTTTAAGTGTAATTCCACTCAAATGAGACTCAGTTTCTTTCTTCTTTCTTGTTTATTATTTACAGATCCTGCACAAAGCCGAAGCATGAACGATATTTCAGACACACCGAGCTCAGACCAGGTAACTGATTTATTTCATGTGTATGCTTTTGTCTCAGGACACTTCTTTAATATCTGCAGCGTCGACATATCCCCATGTTTGCTGAGTCACTATCAAAGCTCTCATTGATTCGTAATGAGCTGGAAAGAAGTAACGATGTTTGTTTCAGGACTTTGTTCAAGTCCAGCACAAAGCAGCACTCTCCATATCAAAGTTTCTTTCTTCGTGTTTGTGTTTCATGAAAAGCTCAGTCCAACTTTATGAGAAGGTATACAGTCGTCAAATGGACTTAATCCCTCTAATCCACACAGCCCGGTTGCTGAGTGGGGAATTTGTTGAATTGGGAATGTGTGTTTGTACTTATGATTGTGTTAGTGTGCAGATTTTAAGCTCTCCAACTTTTTCTTTTACTAATTGTTTAAATGTTTATGTTCCGCCGGGTCATCGGTGACTTGTTTTCAGAGTATAAACACTAACGCCGTCGTCAGAAAAGTGAGGATTCTTCACATTACGTCACATCCTGACGCCCGTACCCTGAATATTCACTCTCCTTTCCACCAGAGGAATCCAGAGTTCAAACATATCAAAAGTGTTGTTTCATCAAATTATTCCAAGTGGTGAAATTTCTCCTGTAAAGTCCGTTGTTTGTCTGTCTGTCGTGTCCGTTCTCATCAATAACAGCAGCTTCACAGTCTTAGAGCATTTCCTCCTCAATGTCAATCTGACAAAGCTGCAAGTCTTTGTTTTCAACAGGGTTCTAGCTGCAAGACTAAAGTGACCCCATCGTTTTCTGTTGAGTTTTCATGCCAGGACAGCTTGTGATAGACAACAAGCGCTCCCTACTTGACTGGTCTTGTGTAATAGCTCTGTTAGAGGGTTTTTTATTGGCTAACAGACCTGTCACTCACTCATATAGTACTAGAATTACCTTACTGTTGACATGAAGCCAGCTGTAGCCATTTAGATCATTGACAAGACGTATTTATTGCTTCATTCACATTCAAATGCGCAACAGAAGAGGTACAATCCGTGACTGTAAACTACTATTTCATGATTTTTGTTGAAGCTTTCCTTTCAAAGAGAGCAAAGTTGACTAAAAAGAGGACACTGAGCACTGACGTAGTGTTTGTGTTTGTTCACCTGACACTAAAAACTCTCTAACTCTGACAAGGTTTTACCTCAAAAGCTCAAATTTCACTCAGATGTAGTTGAAAAGGTGTAGAAGTGAGGGGCTGGATGTTTTATGTCTGACATGAAGCATCTTGAAGTTAATGATGCTCAAAAATTGGTTGTAAAAAATGAAGAGGAAAATTATATAAGGACTTTAGCCACATATAAAATCATGTCATTTTCTGAAACTAGAGATTTGAATCTTTCAAATGAGGAGTCACTGATGTTTTTGACTTAATAGTTCTACAGCTATAAGCTTTAAAAGCATAGTATGGTAAATAGGCAAGAATTGGGCGGGGTGTAAAGGGTTAACTCAACAAAAAGCATGACGAGTAAGTTTCTTCTGATTGGCAGGAAAGTATCGAGCCACTTCAGGCTGAACGTTAGTTGCATGCACTGAGTGTGTTTGTTATTGTGGGGAAAATATCTTGATCTGACTGTCAGATGCGGACTCGTACACGCGACCCCTGACTCTGATTTAATTGTTTATTGACAGAAGTTGGCAGAGCACCTCCAGCTTTCTTTGATCTGACCAACAGGCGCTGCCGTGCAATTAAATACGTGATGTAATAACATGCAACATCCATCAGAGGAGGACGAGCTGAATCACTAAAACGTGGCTGAAGGCTGAGACTCAAACTTCCTGCAGTATTTTTTAATTAGTTTGTCGTTTGCGTGGTTAAAATGTGTTACTAACAGTCGCTCGGGACGGTAGAAGTAAAGAGAGTAAACGAGGAGCAGTTGGAGAATTGACTCTGAAAGCATTAACAGATTATGAGGAGGTTTTAATTTAAGCACCCACCACTCCACTGCCACGTGCTTCCTTGGTTAAGAGGAGAAGGAAAACGCGCCAAAAAAAAAAATAAAGCTGCACAACTGTGTGGTGTGATTTAACTCTGAGTGTGATTCCAGGAAAACAAGAACCCTGAAGGTTTCTGTGAATGCGTAATGCTCATTTAAAGACAAGGAAATTGTAAGATGATTAAAAGTTCAACGGTTCATTGGCTTCTCTGGAGTTATAGTGATATAAGTAATTTGCAAATAATTGGGTAAGTGATGCCAAACTGCTTTACCTTAAGCAGTGGAAGTAGCAGGAGCTTGAAATGCGTTTTCAAATCAAAAAAGATGAGTATAGTTCTGTCTTATAACAACACCAACCTACCAAAAACACTTTACAACAATTGATCCTTGGGCTTTATTTCCTATTTGTGCTTAAAAGAGTCAGAATCATACCATGAAATCTAATATTTTCCTTTTTCAGGACAGTTTAATTTTTTTTCCCCTTGCCCAAATAGTTGAAGAGTTACGGTAATGACGAAATAAGTTTGTAAAAGCTATTTTTTCAGCTTCTGATTGTGTCAGACTGGACCAGACTGGTTTTTGGCATGTCGAAATTTCTATCACAACACCACGCCAGCTGACGACGAGGCTAAAACACAAGCTAAAGGCTAAAATACGCGCTAATGTGTTTGTGCTAATGTTGATTCCTGTCCACATGCAGCAGTTATTCTGCAGTGATCTGTTCAAACCTGAGAGTCTATCAATAAAATGAAGAGCCAGGTTACGTTTGCTCTGCTTGGTGAGGTTGGAGTTGGTAGATGAGACCTGGTAGGACACAACCAGGATTCACCAACGTTACTGACACGTATCAGAGCACCGAGCTGTGAGGAGCTAAGGTAAAAGTAGTCGGCTACAAACTTTGGCAAAAAGTTGTCAGAGTCCCTTTAAAGGGACACCGACTGTAAGGACTAATAGGCATGAATATGCTTAAATGTATTTTTTTTTTCTTTAAAAAAATACAGTTTAAAACACAGTTTCTATCCTTCAGCCATTGTTTTACTGCAGCAATGCATTCTGGGTTGATGACGTAGATTGGTTGCTTGGTGCCGAGCATCTGGATTTGGCTGTTTCCTCACTACTCGTCGCCGTAAGTCACGAGGTTTGAGGAGGGAAAAAAACATAATAATGCCACATGTGGCTGCTTTTGGGTGCACTTTTCAGTCCAAAGGAAACAAGGAGACTGATGTTAGTCTGCACAGCTTCCCAAAAGACAAGAAAAGAAGGAAGTTGTGGGAAATCTCTTGTGGGCGTAAACAACTTCCCATGGAGCCGCGGCTATGTTCTGGCCACTTCTCCCCAGAAGCATTTGCTGCATTTAGCCGGCCCATGCTGATGAAAGAGCTGACAGGTGTGGGTCATTATAAACGGAGACTAAAGCCAAATGCTGTGCCGACTATTTTCCAACACAAACCCACAAAACTTCCTCTGGAAACCACTGAAGTCCGCTCCAGGACTTATATGATCCTGTATGAGATCCAGCCCGGTGCAACCATATGACGTCACTACCCAGACGTTATTGTAAACAACAATGGCGGCCTAGTGGATATGGCTGCGCACCATGAGGCTTGTCCTCGAGCGGGCGGCCCGAGTTCGAATCCGACCTGTGGCCATTTCCCGTATGTCACTCCCCACTCTCTCTCCCCTTTCCGACACTATCTACTGTCCTCCTCTATCTAATAAAGGCACAAAGGCCAAAAAAATAACTTTAAAAAAAAAAAAAAAAAAAAAAAAAAAAAAAAAAAAAATTAAAAAAAAAAAAAAAAAAAAAAAAAAAAAAACAATGGCGGCCTACAGGTGAAAATAATTTTTCAAATTTTATACAAACTAAGATATTTTGAGAGATTTTATTATGGTTCTTATGTAGCTGGTAAAAACACTGATCATTTAGGAAAATGACGTTCTGGTAGCCAGGGTTCCAACTCCAAGGTACAAAAAAGACATTATGCCATCAGTAAAAGATTAAATCTAAAGGTTTTGGGGGCCAGTTTTGCTCTGTGGTTAAACTGTGTCACAGAGTTCCTCATTTTTTAGGGTTCCCATTTTCTCATGGCTGAATAAAATGCAACAAAAGCTCCTTCAGGAACTTTAAACACCTGTACGAAGTTAAGATATCACTATGAGCAAAGATCTGTCTTGAACTATCTTCCTGCATTATGAAGTGCCAATGGACAGTTTGATTGTTAAGATATTTAGCCTATTACTTTTTTCGATTTTAGTTCCAATTCTGTTGATCCAGATTAAAATCCAGATTAAAAATCAATCTGTTATTTATGTACATGCTCTCTCAGTGTCCTTGTTAAACAGAGGATCATCAAACAAATCAATAAGCTCATTGCTGACACGTTTGAGTGATGATACCAGATTTAAAGAGGGGGAATAAGGATAACTTAAAGGACTCTTGCTCAGCTTTAAGGAGGATCCAGCATTGATCGCCATTTAAAACTCTATTCCTCATTATCCTGACGTCACAGGCTCACATGATGTGATCGTCCATCACAAACAGAACATGTAATTGATCGTGGCACAGCAGGGCGAGGTCACCCGCGGGTCAACATGCCTGAAACATGTGATTTCCACTCATGCTGCTTTTTTCTGCTCCTCTTTCTTCCATCCATCAGCTGAAGAATAAGTTCATGAAGAAAATCCCTCGTGACGCCGAAGCATCCAACGTCCTGGTTGGTGAGGTGGATTTTCTGGACAAACCTTTCGTATCTTTTGTGCGTTTGGCTCAGGCCACGACTCTGGGGGGGCTCACCGAGGTCCCCGTGCCAACCAGGTGAGTGTTTACGTCTCCTTTATATCTCCTTTTATTGTTCTCTTTATCAATCGCTTTCTCCTCCTCAGGTTCCTCTTCATCCTGCTGGGTCCTCACGGAAAAACCAAGTCCTACAATGAGATCGGCCGAGCCATCGCTACGCTCATGGTGGACGACGTGAGTAGCAACGACAGCGTTTTCTTAAGACTCCACCCTCTCTGAGTTTGTTTTAAACCGTTTTTGAATTCCTCCAGCTCTTCAGTGACGTCGCCTACAAAGCGAGAGACAGAGACGACCTGATCGCAGGAGTGGATGAGTTTCTAGACGAGGTGATAGTTCTTCCTCCGGGGGAGTGGGACCCAAAAATACGCATCGAGCCCCCCAAGAAAGTTCCATCTGCAGAAATGAGGCAAGAAAGTTTTACCTCATGAATCCCCTTTTTAAAACAGGTTCACTTTCCTTATGTGGGTCAATGACGTGACGTCCCCTTTTTTTGTGTCAGTGCAATATTTCCTTCCATCATGAATTGAGTATTTCATCACATGTATTTCTTTATTCTATGAAACCTGTGTTAGTTGAACACATCTTTAAACTATTAAAATATAACATGTTTTTTTGTGTTTTGGTTCCTCAAACCCCCAAAATGTCAGGTGGTGCAACCGTCCTGACAAGTATCCACAGTAATTAAACTCTAAAAATTGAATGTCAGTTATTGTAAATGGAAATTAAAAATACAGTGGCATTATTTTATGCTTGAACCTTTTTAAATAAAACATTCTTTGCAAATAAAAAGAATTTTAAAGCTGTTGAGAAATGTAAAAAACTTTTGTCCCGTAATTTTCACCTTGTCAAATGTCAGGGTGGTGCAACCGTAACATTAGACTTTTATTTTAAAGTGAAGAGAATAAAACAGGAAACAGGAAACTGCATCAGCCAGAGGAGCCCAAATGACATTTGTGACCAAGTGGAAAAGTTTGTAGATTTCTCTGAAATACTGATAAAAAAGGTTTTTTCACCTCATTGGTGACTGGAACAATTTCCATGTCAGGTGGAACAACCAATGTAATAATGTGAAATGTTATTTTAACATCAAATTATTTATCTTATTCACAAATAAAAGAAATGAAACACACAAAATGAAAATGTATGAGTCACTACAGACACTTGAGAGATACTTGCCAATAATTTCACACAGAAAAAATAACAGGAACATATAAATATATTTTCATATATTTGGTTGCACCACCTGACATTTTTGGGTGCTCAAATTAAAAATACTAAAAAATAATGAACCTNAACAACCAATGTAATAATGTGAAATGTTATTTTAACATCAAATTATTTATCTTATTCACAAATAAAAGAAATGAAACAAACAAAATGAAAATGTATGAGTCACTACAGACACTTGAGAGATACTTGCCAATAATTTCACACAGAAAAAATAACAGGAACATATAAATATATTTTCATATATTTGGTTGCACCGCCTGACATTTTTGGGTGCTCAAATTAAAAATACTAAAAAATAATGAACCTAAAATCTTTGAAATGTTGGTCAACTACTGAAATCTGTTAGAAAACATTTTCAAAGAACTTTTAAAAAATACGTTTTTAGACCCTCTTTTTGTCATTGACCAATGTTCACATCTGTTGCCTTTTGTCATCTGTGCGTTCTAAACTCTCTTGGAAAACCCTGATACTTCTTTGGCGTTTGGTAAATATCCAAATAACTAACCCATTTCCAACAAGTAGTCCAGTACAGTTTGGTGACCAATAAAACCTGATCCTGTTTGCATTTCCACAACCAACTATGCCCTTCTTGGTAGTTGACATGTAAGTCAGATGTTCACTGCAAAAACTGAAATCAAAGCAAGTCATTCTGTCTTATTTGTAGTAAAAATCGTTTTACTATTCTTGATTTGAGCCACATTCACCAGACCAGGTCATAAAAATGTCTCATTTCAAGTTATTTAAGGACAAAGTTGAGGTCTGAATTGCTCGTAACAAGTCAAAAAAATCTGCCAGTGGGATAAGAAACATCCTTCTACTTTCAAAAAACTTTTCTTATTCCATTGGCAGATTTTTTTGACTTGTTACAAGCAATTCAGACACCATTTTTGTCCTTAAATAACTTGAAATAAGACGATCTCCTGGACCTATCCATTGAATTTAGCTCACATCAAGAATACTAAGGCAGTTTTTATTAGAAATAAGACATAATGACTTGCTTAGATTTCAGTTTTTGCAGTGTGGTGTGTATCTGTGTATTCAGATTCTGGATGAGCAGCAACTTTTAGGACTTCCACATCGGTTTAACTCTTCCAAACCAAATGTTTCAGCTTGGGCAAGCCTTGTTGGGTGTGCAACCTAAATCACTAGGCCATAAAAATGCCCCATTTATTGTGACTGACTATGAGACACTATGACTGTGCTCCCTTAAAATTAGACACATATTTACAGAGACTTTTTGTAGCTGTTGAGGTGAGTTTGTTGGCAAAAAGCTGCTCAAATATCCAGGAATTTGATTTTCCCTGATGAACAGAAGTCTAATATTCCACCCCCTTACTGTCATTGTTTTGTTGCCATGTTTGCCTCAGGAAGTCAGTAATGAACCTGAACGAGCTGGGTCAGATGAACGGCTCGGCCAGCGGAGCAGCTGGAGGAGAAGACGAGGAGCTTCCAGCTCCTCACGAGCTCGGAGAGGAGCTGAAGTTCACCGGGAGGTACGAGAAAACCAGAGAGTAGCACCTCCTTTCTAACAGTTCAGAACACGGCTGAAAGATTATTTATCCCTGTGTTGCAGTTGCGATGTATTGTGCGATCATTTTGAGGTTCCCTGTCTTATGTGTTGTTAAACAAACACATTTTTGGAAATAAAAATTAACATTATTTACAGCATAAAACAACCCATGAAATGTTTTTAACTACTTGTGACTTCTTTTTGCCCATTTTGAACATTTTCACTCATTCTTGCCTCTTTTGAACCACCGTTTGCCACTTTCAGAATATTTTCCAAGTTTTTTGCCAAATGTTTTTGCTTCTTTTGGACCATTTTTGCCACTCGAAAACTCATTTTTGTTGCCAAATCTTGAAGGTTTTCATCCTTTTTATGCCTCCTTTGGACCATTTTTTGCTACTTTGGGAATATTTCCAAGCTATTTCCCATTTTTCTTGTCAAATTTTCTTTCTTTTTGACCATTTTTGCCACATAAAGCTAATTTCTATTGCTTTCTGTGGTGGTCGTTTTTCATTCTTTTTATTTTCCAAGTTTTTGCTAATTTTCTTGTCGAATTTCTTTTGCTCTTGACCATGTTGACACTGAAAACTCATTTTTATTGCTTAGTCTTGTGGTCATTTTATACTTTTTTTTGTCTCTTTTGGACCAATTTTGCTACTTTACTAATATTTTCCAAGTTTTCTGCCAAATTTTTTGGCTTTTGTCCACCTTTGCCACTTAAAACTCATTTTTATTGCTTATTCTTGTGGTCATTTTTCATTTCTTTTTTGATTCTCTGTCCATTTTATTTTGCTGCTCGACCAATATTTTCAAATTTTTCGCCAATATTCTGGCCAAATCTTTTTGCTTTTGAACATTTTTGCCACTTTAAACTTATTTTTATTGCTTATTCTTGTGGTCATTTTATACTTTTTTGCTTCTTTTGGACCATTTTTGCCACTTGAAAACTCATTTTTATTGCTTAATCTTGTGGGTTTTCACCCTTTTTATGCCTATTTTGGACCATTTTTTTGCTACTTTGGGACATTTTTCCAAGTTTTTTCCCCTTTTTCTTGTCAAATGTTCTTTCTTTTTGCCATTTTTGCCACTTAAAACTCATTTTTATTGCTTATTCTTGTGGCCAATTTCCATTATTTATTGCCTCCTTTTTCTTTGCTAATTGTTTTTCTTTTTGACCATTTCTGCCACTTAAAAAACATTAAAAACACTAAGTCTTGTGGTCATTTTACGTTTTTTAGCCTCTTTTGGACCAGTTTTTGCTACTTTCAGAATATTTTCCAAGGTTTTTTTGCCAATTTTCTGGTGTGTTTTTTTTCCTTGTTTTTTTTTTTTTTTTTGGCCTTTGACCTCTTTTGCCACTTAAAACTTATTTTTGTTGCTCATTCTTGTCGTCATTTTTCACTCTTTTTAGCCTCTTTTGGACCATTTTTGCTTCTTCCGCAACATTTTCCAATCTTTTTGCCATTTTTCTTGTCAAATTTTCTTTCTTTTCAACCATTTTCGCCACTTAAAATCTCATATTTATTGCTTATTCTTGCCGTTCTTGCAACTTTTCAGCGCTTAGATTTTCCTCTTACAGAGGTAGTTTTCAACAACTTGTTTCTTTGTTTGCATAATATTATTGTAGATCAGAAAACATCCACTCAAGAAGAATTTATCTGGTATTCTGAGGTTATTGCAATACTGCAGCAGGTCATATTGTGATTTTATCTAATTTGTGATTAATTGCCCAGCCTTAGTTCATAATCCTCCTGGTCTGTTCATCTTGATAATTGGTGGGTTGCAGGTTTGCAGGTGGACTGTGGCTGGACATAAAGCGGAAGATCCCCTGGTACTGTAGTGATATCTACGACGGCTTCCATATCCAGTCCATCTCCGCTGTCCTCTTCATCTACCTGGGCTGCATCACCAACGCCATCACCTTTGGGGGGCTGCTCGGAGACGCCACGGATAATTACCAGGTCTGTGAACACCTGCAGATGCTGGTGATCTTTAGAAACGTTTGACACCATATGAGGGTTAGTAAATGTTTATTTTCTGTCTGAAGGGAGTGATGGAGAGTTTCCTGGGGACGGCGTTGGCGGGAACCGTCTTCTGTGTGTTTGGAGGTCAACCTCTCATCATCCTCAGCTCGACCGGACCCATCCTTATCTTTGAGAAACTGCTCTACGACTTCAGCAAGTACGTAACACAACAAAAACAACGGTGTGCGTCTGATTCACGTGACCCCATTCGAGGTCAAACCAGCTCTTTGCTTCTCGCCACAGGAGCAGCAACATCGACTACATGGAGCTGCGTCTCTGGATCGGCCTCCACTCCTGTCTGCAGTGTTTCCTGCTGGTGGTTTCTGACGCCAGCTACATTATCAAGTACATGACCCGCTTCACAGAGGAAGGTTTCTCCAGCCTCATCTCCTTCATATTCATCTCTGACGCCATTAAGAAAATGGTACGTAACTCAGAGTCATGTGTTTGAGGAATGAAAAACTATCCGTATGTTGTAAAAGTGGCTCCACCGAGGGAATGTTTAAGGCAGGAGTGTCCAAACTTTCTTCTAAATTGGCCACATTTGATGCCATGAGAGTGACAAAGGGCCGGCGGCTCTTATGGACATGTTTGGGTCAATGACAAAAAGAGGGTCTAAAAACTTATTTCTGAGAGAAGAATTATGTTTTCTAACAGATTTCAGTAGTTGACCAACATTTCAAAGATTTTAGGTTCATTATTTTTTAGTATTTTTAATTTGAGCACCCAAAAATGTCAGGTGGTGCAACCAAATATATGAAAATATATTTATATGTTCCTGTTATTTTTTCAGTGTGAAATTATTGGCAAGTATCTCTCAAGTGTCTGTAGTGACTCATACATTTTCATTTTGTGTGTTTCATTTCTTTTATTTGTGAATAAGATAAATAATTTGATGTTAAAATAACATTTCACATTATTACATTGGTTGTACCACCTGACATGGAAATTGTTCCAGTCACCAATGAAGTGAAAAAACCTTTTTTATCAGTATTTCAGNTAAAAAGGTTGAAGCATAAAATAATGCCACTGTATTTTTAATTTCCATTTACAATAACTGACATTCAATTTTTAGAGTTTAATTACTGTGGATACTTGTCAGGACGGTTGCACCACCTGACATTTTGGGGGTTTGAGGAACCAAAACACAAAAAAACATGTTATATTTTAATAGTTTAAAGATGTGTTCAAATAACACAGGTTTTATAGAATAAAGAAATACATGTGATGAAATACTCAATTCATGATGGAAGGAAATATTGCACTCGGACAAAAAAAAGGGGACGTCACGTCATTGACCCGATTATTAACAGTGAAAATAACACGAGTGCTTTGTTTAAGAGCTATTTCTTTTAGTGACTTCTGGGGGAAAAAAGTCTGTAAGTTTAGTCAAACATGCTTGAGATATGAGATAAAACCTGACCAGTGAAAAATATTTTAGAACTTTTCATGACAGGATCAGGATCTGAACTTGATTGTGGTTGTTTCTAAGACAACTGTACAAACGTTTTTAGCCCCAACTATCTCTGATTCTGCATTCTGAACCATCTTCATGCATCAACTTTTGCATTTTCTTCACCATTTTGCAAATTAAATTCAGTCTTTTGTCCCCTTATGTGTTTTTTTTAACTCTCAACTCACAAAGCACATTTTTGCATAATGCCAACTGCAGTTAAATGCGCCAGCTGTAAGAGTTTTTGCAGATTGCACCAAGCTTTAGCTTTATATAAGTTGCCAAAATTTTGTGAGATGTTACCAGATATATTTAAGTTTTCTTCAAGCACCTGACACTTTGGACATCCCTGGTCTAAGGGAATAAATAGACTATTAAAAAAATACAAAAAACAAGCTGTTTGTCTTTGTTTCACAGTTAGGAGCTCTGAAGTATTATCCAATCAACCGAGGCTTCAAGCCGGACTTCATCGTTGGATACAAATGTGACTGCATCGCTCCAGACCAGGGTGAGAATGAGATTTACAAAAATAATAGCAATTGCAATTATTATTTCCTATATTGCAATTGTGTGATTATTTCCAGGTTCCCATCTTCATTGTAGAACATGAACAGTTTAATTAATTACAGCACAACAACAACAACCCACTACCACTACAACTGGGACTGATTTTTACACATTTTAACCACTTTTACCTTCTTTTTAACACTTTTGGAGCATTTTTTTGATACTTTCTCACTATTTCGCAGGTTTTATCTCAATTTTTTCCCCTCATTTGTATTGCTATTTGTCCATTTTACTCACTTTTCACTTTCTTTTGAGCCACTCTTGGACCATTCTCTTGCAAAAAAAAAAAAAAAAAAAAAAAAAAACCCTAACTATTTTCTGGGTATAATCCCAACATTTTTGCCAAGTTTTGTTGTTTTTGTCCATTTTTTACGCTTTTCATCTTTTATTGGCCACTTTTGGATCATGTTGTGATACGTTCTCACTATTTTCTATGTTCACTCCCATTTTTTTTGCCAATTTTTGTTGTATTTGCCCAATTTTTGCCACTTTTCAGTACTTTTTTTTGCCAGTATTTGGATCATTTTTTTTGCAACAAACTGACTATTGCCTAATTTTAATCCCAACTTTCTTGCCATTTTTATTGGCTTTGGCCATTTTTACCACTTTTCACTGTTTTCATCATTTTTTCCCACCATTTTCACCACTTTCAAAAATTTTAAAAGTTTCCTCCAACATTTTCTTGCTGATATTTGTTGCTTATTTGGCATTTTAGTCACGTTTTACTCTTTTTATGCTACTTTTGGACAATTTTTTGCCACTTTTTGAGTTTTCCAGGTTTTATCCCAATTTAAATGCCCATTTTTGTTGCTTTTTCTGCCATTTGTACCACCTCATACTTCATTTTTCTCACTATTTTCTATGTTCACTCAAATTTTTTTTTGCCAATTTTTGTTGTATTTGCCCAATTTTTACCACTTTCACCTTTTATTTCACAATTTCGCAACACTTGTGGCAACAAACTGATTATTATTTAAGTTTAATTCCCAACATCCTTGCCATTTTCGTTGACTTTGGCCATTTTTTGTAACGCTTTTCACTGTTTATCATCACTTTTTTTAACCATTTTTTGCTACTTTCTGAATTTCTTAAAGTTTCCTCCAATTTTTTTTTACTAATTTTGTTGCTTTTGGGTCATTTCAGTCACTTCTCACTCTTTTTTTGTCACTTTTGGAGCGTTTTTTGCTACTTTCTGGTTACTTCCAGGACCAAAAAGATGAGGGAAAAAAAGACAATTTTGAGATAAGTCAAAATTTTGCGATAAATAATCAATATTGTAGAGAAGAAGTCCAATTTTTTAGATAAAAGAAAAATAATGATGACATAGGGTCAAAATGTCAAGTGAAAAAGTCACATTTTTGAGGTGAAACGTGTCAGAATTTGAGAAAAGAAAAATCTAAATTTTGAGGTACCCCCAAAACATTGAGGAACGAGTTAAGTTTTGAGTAACTAAAGTCAAAATTTAAAGGTAAAAAGTTGAGATATTGGATAATTAAGTCAAAATCTGTGATATAAAACTGAAATATGAGGTTATAAGTTCAAAATCCAGGCTCTATCCCAATATAAATGCCAATTTTTACTCCCTCAAACTAAGTTTTATTGCTACTTTTTGCTGTTTTTGCCTCTTTTTCTCCACTTGTATAGTTTCTTTTGTAAAGATAGTTTTTCACAGTTTGTCTCTTTGGTTGAGTAACTCTGGTGTAGAACAGAAAACATCTGCTGCAAAAACTGAAGCTGATATTTTGACACATTTCAAGACATTGTGAAGAGTTTTTGTTAAATCTTTAGTTTTAATCAGGCAAGATGTTGAGCTTAGTTTGCCACAAAGATTAAAAACAGCAGAAAGCTTCACTCTCAACACGGATCTCTGTTTCCTTACTTTTCAATTATGAAATAACAAAAATGGTCTTGAAAGACTTTTAACTGGGAAACATCAGGTTTTCTACACTTATTTGCAAGTGTTTGGCTCTAATTCTTAATTAACCTGTGTTTTCTGTTCTTGCTGCCTCTTTCTTGGATGCTGTCTGACTAAGTGAGTATATGCATGACGTTATGTGACGGAGATGAAATAATAAGCGTGACTTGACAGCACTCGGTTCATCAGAATGTCTCTTAAAAGCTGCTAAAATTGGTACTAAAATATTTCTGAAAAGCTGAAGAACAGAAGGTGGTTTGATGCAACTTGACTCAAAGACAAAGAGCTTGTTGATTTTTCTAGAATATCCACCCAGAAGTTTTTGTCATCCACAGCAAAAACTGAAATCTAAGCAAGTCATTATGCCTTATTTTTAGTTAAATTTGTCTTGTTATTCTTAATATGAGCCACATTCAACTGATACATCCAGGAAAATGTCTAATTTCGAGTCATTTAAAGACAAAAATGAGGTTGGAATTGCTTGTAGCAAGGAAAAAGTTTCTTGTATAATGACATCTTTCTAATCTCAAGAAACTTTTGAGTGAATTTTTCTTATCCAGAGCTCGTTTTTGTCTTTAAAAAACTTGAAATAAGACATTTTTATGACCTGGTCTGGTGAATGTGGCTCAAATCAAGAAAAATAAGACAATTTTTTTACGACAAATAAGTTATAATGACTTGATTAGATGTCAGTTTTTGCAGTTTTGTTCTCTGAGTTGAATCAAACACAGTATCTGTAGAATTACTAATGATTGATTTGGTTTTTCTTCTGTGTTTTTCCTCTTTAGCGGCTCGTCTTGGTTATAACGTTACAGCTCCTCTCGCAGATGATAATCTGACTCTGCTGGTAAGAGACTAAAGAGGAGAAATATCACTCACGTCTTTTCTTATTCTAAGTATAAATGCTAATGTGAACTGACTAAGTCCCTCTGCACACACACAGAAATCCTCTAAAGGTAGTTAATTATTCTTAACTAGAGGAAATAATCTGTGACACATGTATCAGGGAGTAAATGTAAAGTTTTCCTGTCCTGTTTCAGTTTAACCTGACGGACCTGGACTGGGGTCAGATGAGTAAGAAGGACTGTGTGAAGTACGGGGGCATGTTGGTGGGAAAGGCCTGTAAGTATGTTCCTGACTTGGCCCTCATGTCCTTCATCCTCTTCTTCGGCACCTACTCCATGACCGTTTCTCTCAAGAAGTTCAAGTTCAGCCGCTACTTTCCAACAAAGGTAAGACTTCATAGTTTCCTCACAACAAAAAAAGAAAGATTAGTGCCTTATGGAGAGAAAGTTGTCACACAGTCTCTCTTAGTGACGCTGACCAATCAGGAGGCTTCTTGCATCTTTCAGAGGAAGAGAGACCATGAAGAAACGCTAACAAAACAAAATCTGGAGACATAAATGCAAATCTTGAAAAAAAATAAATAAATGTGGCTTTAAAATGAACAATTTCAATCACCAATTTATTTTATTTATTCATTGGTGTCATTTGGATTTTTGAAATTATAATTTTGTTTACAAATTTTGTTTCGATTGCATAACATTGACACAAATTTCTCTCCGTAGTGCCTTAGTTTGCAGACTCACTTAGTTTCCAGTCACTGTTTTTTTACATAGTTTGGCTGGTCCTGTAACTTAGAGCAGTGGTTCCCAAAGTGGGGGTCGGGACCCTTTGGGGGGTCGCGAGACATTGATAGGGGGTCATGGAATGTGTCCCAAAATCAAAAACTGTGAACAATTCATGAACATTTTATCCATTATTGTGAGAATAAAAGCAAAAATTGGGATGAAAGATAATATAAAATTATGCAAACAGAAAATGTTTTATCTGTTTTTCACATTTCTTTGTTCAAGTTTGATGCCGTGAACTCAGCAAAATGCACATTAGTCGGTAAATTTTCTATCGATCAGTTAAATTAAGTATCCTCAGGGAGGGTTTTGTTGGTTTTTGTCTGTTTTTGGATTGTTCCATTAGTGTTGTACCACAGCGGGGGGTCACCAGTCCCTAACGCTGCTATTTTGGGGGTCACAGGCGGAAAAGTTTGGGAACCCCTGACTTAGAGTAAAGTGCAACTTATATATCAAATAAATAAGTTGCTGTGTTATTGGACATTTTTATGGAAAAAGATCCCATCAGCCAACACGCTGCTATTTATCAATGTACTATAATATAATGGGATGCTGCTTACTTGGACGTGCACATTGTGACATGTTCCCCCTGAACAGAGGTTATGTTTTCTCACTCTGTCATTGTGAAATTGTCTAAATTTACCTTAGTTGTGGGTATTGTTATGATTGACTCAGGGTGTTAATTCCAATACAGAAGGAGCAAAATGGCTCAGTGGTTTTATGGTTTTTAGGTCGCGCTCCATGAGGTTTGAACCCAGCCCAGTGGTCACTTTCCTGCATGTCACTCCCTACTCTTACCCTGTTTCCTGCACCTCTCTTTCTCATCTATATAAAGGCACAAAAGCTCCAAAATATAACTAAAAAAAAATCCAATACAGAAAAGAGTTGATGATAATGTTATGTGTGTCAAAAAAATATCAGTAATTGGATGAATGAGTTTCAAAATATTGGAGATCGGCCAAAAATCCCACACCATGCATCCCAAAAAGAATTATTGGACGTTCCAATCATTGACTGTATATAGAATAAACAGCGTGGCTCCGCCTGTCACCGTTCTACGTTTTTGAAGCCAAAAAACCCGTTTCTCTAGCCGCCATTGTGCAGCCAGAGTCTGCGCAGTAGAGAATTTCTGGTGGAGCAGATTTAAAAAAGAGAAATGAAAATATTTATTTCTTCTTCTTCAGAAGGTTTAGTCTCCTTTTGGCTCTTTCCCGAAGTTTCTTATATCCACGATAAAAACTGCTCACCAACGGCAGCTGTCAACTATCGTAAAACGAAACTTATATCGTGGTTTTTAACGTCCAGTAACTAATGAGAAACTAACTTCTCAGGAATGAAAACACCTGAACACCATGCAGCCAGATGACATCATCATACCACCTTAGCGTAAGGATGAGAGAAACGTTTCAAACAGGTATCGTAGTTTTTTAAAGTTTTCCCGACTCATATCCTGAATGCACGGGGAGGCGGGGCTTATGACCTATACTGCAGCCAGACACCAGGGGGCGGGGCATCTGCTTGAGGCTTCAGTTTGAGGTGAACGTCATTATGTCACATGATTATACAGTCTATGGTTCCATCATGACAATGATCCAAAACACAAGGACAAGTGGACCTGCCATTGGCTACAGCAGAATAAAGTGAAGGTTCTGGAGTGGCCATCTCAGTCTCCTGACCTTAATATCATTGAGTCACAGACCTGCAGTTTTTGATTACTTTCCATGAGTTTACCCTCCTCAAAAGAGAAATAAAAGCACACCAACAGTTGTAAATATGCATTTTGGAAAAAGAAATGCAAACTTTGAAGAAAAAGAAGCCGAAATTCTGAGATAAAAAGTCAAAGTTTGAGATAAATTTATGAGAAAAAAGGCATGTTCTTATGAAAAAAGGGAACATTTCTAGGTTAAGAAGTCTAAATTTTGAGATACAAGAGCCAAATGTCTAGGATCACAATTCTTAAAGTTGACATAAAAGTCAAACTTTTAAGGTACTAAGTCAAAATTTTGAGATAAAAAGTTCAAATTTACACTCATGAGCCCAGAAGCTGCACATGAGACGCACTTGGACGTTCACACATGACAATGATCCAAAACACAAGGACAAGTGGACCTGCCATTGGCTACAGCAGAAGAAAGTGAAGGTTCTGGAGTGGCCATCTCAGTCTCCTGACCTCAATATCATTGAGCCACTCTGGGGAGATCTCAAACCTGCAGTTCATGCAAGAACAGAGCAAGAATTTACAGGAACTGGAGGCTTTTAGCCAAGAAGAATGGTCAGTTTTACCATAAAACCCTTGAATGCAGTGGATGTGTTTCTGTAGCACAAACACAGATGAGATACTTGAACCGGAAACTGGTGACACGACCAGAATAGAAACAAGCCTCAATGTTCATGAGAAGAAAACTAACCGTCCAGAATCGATGCAGCAGCATGAACCAGGCTAAAGTCGTGTCATCGCGTAAATAAGTTTCTGACAAACTAGAAAACCAAACATGTCCAGAGGAAATGACTCAGACTTTAACTTGAAGCAGAATAAACGTAGATGATTTCTCTGCTGCCGTTCTCATTTTTACTCGGTACTTTTGGTTGAGGGAATAGAAAAAGAGCTTTCTTATGAACATGTGGCCGATAAAAGGAAGTAAAATGGGAACAGTGATTCAGTGTTTCAGTGAGCCTGAGTTTCCTGCTGCTTTTTGTTCATTATTCAAACAGCAAGACCCTCCAGCAGCAGCTTCTTAAAGTGATTGCCTTTTCAACTTACAGAGTCTGACATTTGAATTAAAGAGCGCAGGAGATTACTCTGTGATTGGATTAATCTATGGAGCAGCCAAACATCTTCCTTTGACCCTGAAAATCTTCTGTTTATCAAGAAAAATGGATTCTGCACACAAACTCAAAGCACTTCTGACGCGCACAGGAGGCTTTGTAATAAAAGTCATTTAAAATAAATGAGAAATGCACCTGCAGAGGCTGAAAACAGAGCGACGTTACAGCTCCACAGGGCTTCACTTAGGCGCGGCGGTAATTTCAACAAATTATAATTCTACAGAGCTAAAACCATCATGATTAGCAGAAATGATGTTTACTTTGTTGGGTGTTTTTTGCAAAGTAGTTTGAAGACTAAATATTTATTTTTCCTCACTGTATACAGATTAAAAGCTGAAGTTTAACAAAGGAAGGGTTTAGTTCAGTTTGTGTTTGCTGCAGCTTTTCTTAGTTTTCAGTGATAAAAAAAGACGATAACGAGATGATTGCTGGATTTTGTTTTTCTTATTCTTACTTATTTAACTTTTTTTGTATCTTATTTATCTTTTTAACCCTTCTGTTGTCTTCAGATTTACTCTGCACTGTCTGTTCTGACTATTTATAAAGTACAAGGTGAAAAATTTCCTCCAATTTTTTTTTCTCCAAGATGTTTCCAACATATTCACAAATATTTCGCATTTACTTTTGCGATTTATGGTATAATAGACCTTATTTACATAAAAGTAAACCTCTTCTTTGAATAAAACGAAACGTTATTACTTCTTCCTGCTCCTTTTTAGACGTATTGAATATATTATTTATTACTTGTAAGCAATTGTGGTATTATGTACCCTTGAATTGACTTTTTTTTTTTTACTGTTTTCTTTGTCTGAAATAAACTGAAACTGAGTAGAAAAAAAGTCAAAATTCAGATTTTATTGCACTAAAGTTTTTAACAGGTGCATTAATTGATGTAACACAGAGACAGTTATTTGTCAATTGATGGTAGGATATTGTTTTTAGTCATTTAAATCTCTTTAATAAAATATATGTAAATTAACAGTAATAGTCTTAACTAATTTTACATATGTGGGTCAATGAGGTGACGTCCCCTTTTTTGTGTCTGAGTGCAATATTTCCTTCCATCATGAATTGAGTATTTCATCACATGTATTTCTTTATTCTATGAAACCTGTGTTATTTGAACACATCTTTAAACTATTAAAATATAACATTGTGTTTTGGTTCCTCAAACCCCCAAAATGTCAGGTGGTGCAACCGTCCTGACAAGTATCCACAGTAATTAAACTCTAAAAATTGAATGTCAGTTATTGTAAATGGAAATAAAAAAAAAAGAGTGGCATTATTTTATGCTTGAACCTTTATAAATAAAACATTCTTTGCAAATAAAAAGAATTTTAAAGCTGTTGAGAAATGTAAAAACTTTTGTCCCGTAATTTTCACCTTGTCAAATGTCAGGGTGGTGCAACCGTAACATTAGACTTTTATTTTAAAGTGAAGAGAATAAAACAGGAAACAGGAAACTGCATCAGCCAGAGGAGCCCAAATGACATTTGTGACCAAGTGGAAAAGTTTGTAGATTTCTCTGAAATACTGATAAAAAAGGTTTTTTCACTTCATTGGTGACTGGAACAATTTCCATGTCAGGTGGAACAACCAATGTAATAATGTGAAATGTTATTTTAACATCAAATTATTTATCTTATTCACAAATAAAAGAAATGAAACACACAAAATGAAAATGTATGAGTCACTACAGACACTTGAGAGATACTTGCCAATAATTTCACACAGAAAAATAACAGGAACATATAAATATATTTTCATATATTTGGTTGCACCACCTGACATTTTTGGGTGCTCAAATTAAAAATACTAAAAAATAATGAACCTAAAATCTTTAAAATGTTGGTCAACTACTGAAATCTGTTAGAAAACATAATTCTTCACTCAGAAATATGTTTTTATCCATTTTCAAAGAACTTTTTAAAAATACGTTTTTAGACCCTCTTTTTGTCATTGACCCATAAACAAACGTGATAAAGTCCAGATCCTGATCCTGATGAAATTCTTACATATTTTTCCCAGGTTTGGTTTTATCTCAAAGGTCTGCAATAACAGCACAAGCTGATGCAACTTTTTTGTTTCGTTTTTTTTTTTTTAAGAAACCACTAGAAAGAAATAGCTTTTGGCAAAAAGTTTGGACACCCCTGCATTAGATTAAAAGCTTTTGATGTTTCCATGGTTCGATGTTGTTTTCTGTCAGGTTTGTAAACGTTTGCTAGAAGCTTGAAGAAAATCGTGGATCGAATTGAATTGCAATATCTGCCAGAAAAATGTCAGTTAGATCTTTTTCTGGAATCGTTCAGCCCTCGCCTCATTCCTTCATACCTGATCCTGCTCAACCCAAAACCCTTAAACCTCCCCCTTCCTCCCTCTCCTCCCTCCCTCCCCTCAGGTGCGTTCCCTGGTCAGTGACTTTGCCATCATCATTTCTATCCTCCTCTTCTGTGGCCTGGACTGTCTCCTGGCTCTGGATACTCCCAAACTCAACGTCCCCACTGAGCTGAAGGTTTCCTCTTAAAAAACTTTAATCTTTGTTTCCTCTTTCCTCAGTGATTGAATTTTTCTGATCAGTCATGAAAGTTTTGATGAAAAAGAATCTGTGTGATGATTCATGAATAATCTGTGCACTTTTCTCTTTTCTGTGTGTTTTGTTCCTGATGTTTTCACCGACCTCTTGTTCTTTTAAATGTGTGTTTCTTCTCCTTTCTGCTCTGCCACATGTTATATATATGTGTGTGTTCATGTGTGTGTGTGTGTGTGTGTGTGTAGCTGAGGAAGCTAATCAGTGATTTTGCCATCTTCATGTCAATCATGTGTTTTGTGGGTCTGGATATGTTGATGGGCTTAGACACACCCAAACTTATCGTTCCCACAGAGTTTAAGGTAAATGATTCTTCTCTTAAATCTGCATTTTAACCTTTTTCTTCGAACATGTGCATGTGTGTCTGTGTTTTTCTAATAGTGAGACAAGTGACTTTGTGCTGTTTTATCCTTCAGAGGAGTATTTCTGTCTGACAACTCTTTGATTTTGTATTGTGTGTCATTTCACTGCACATCTGACAACTTTTAAAGCTTTTTATATCAAACTCAAAGTGAAATACTGGCACATAGGTTCTCTACATTTTTATTAAGAGATACAATAAGACAAAGTGTCTGCTAAATTACCTTGTATGGAACAGGCCATTCAAATTTGTAAATTAGTTTTTTTGGTAACATTTACTCTGTCATCAGCCTGATTTTTATGGAAGAGGATTGGTAAAAAAAAAAAAAAAGAAAAAAAAAAAGTTTAGGTAAAAAATACTTCACTTTCATTGTTATTCCAAGAAAGAAAAAGGCAAATTAAGAGATTAAAAGTCAAAATTCTGTGATTAAATTTGAGATTCTAAAATGAAAGTTGGGATTATGAGAAAAAGTCAGAAATTTGTGGAAAGAAAAAAACAGAATTCTCAGTTTAGAGTTTAAATTCTGAGAAAACAAAAAGTCAAAATTCTTTGATTACAGTCAAAATTCTGAGATAAAAGTTGGAATTTTATAGTTGAGGTTCAAATTTTAGGACCAAAATGGGAATTCTGAGATAGAGTCAGAATTTTAAGAGAAACAAAAAACAGAATTGTAAGATTTAAATAAGAATTCAGAGAAAAAACAAACAAACAGAATATTCACGGAATAATAACAGTAATAATAATAATACATTTTATATATAAGGCACTTTTCAAAACACTCAAAGACGCTGTACAGAAGATAAAAACAGCAAATAAAACATCACAAAGTAAAATTTACAGTTTTAGAGCAGATAAAAAAACCATTGAATACATTTAAAAGCAATCAAACATTAAAAGCAATTCTGAAAAGGTGGGTTTTGAACCAAATCTTAATTTTTATTATTTATTTTTGCTATTGGCCACCATCTTCCTCCACTGATTTCACTTTGAAATCTTGAACTTTTTGAATTGCACATTTTTGTCACTTAAACCTTGAATTAAATCATATTCTTAAGTCTTATTTCTTTTAACTTACAACTAATTACTGCTTGTAATACTTATATTTTTAATTTAAGATCTGATTTAAGTGCTTTGAGTTGTAAAAGAGCAGATTTTTGTTCTTGGACTTGTAATAGATTAAAGATTATTCTTTTCCTTTACTGCATGTTTGTACGTTTCAGTTTTATAAAAGTGGATGTTTGAGGTTTTAATCCATGTGTGTGTGTGTGTGTGTGTGTTCAGCCTACCCGCTCGGACCGCGGCTGGCTGGTGATGCCGTTCGGTAAAAACCCCTGGTGGTGGTACCTGGCCAGCGCCGTCCCCGCTCTCCTGGTCACCATCCTCATCTTCATGGACCAGCAGATCAGCGCCGTCATCGTCAACCGCAAAGAGAACAAACTGAAGGTCTGAAAACACACCAAACACAACATCTGCACATTAATGTGGCCTCACACACTGGCCCTGTGTGTGTGTGTGTGTGTGTGTGTGCGCTCTGCATGAGTGTGTCACCGTTATTATCATTTTACAGCTTCATCCCAGCGTCTGCAGCTCGAACACAAATCAGACGACGGTTCAATCAGCGCGTTTGTCCTTGAGGAGAAGAATGAATCCTGAATTGGTCCCCAGAGCTGAGCTGTCAGTGTGTGTGTGTGTTTGTGAATGAAAACCATCGCAGAGACATTTAGACGGAGTGAAAACACACTTAACGTCCAATGAGAATGTGACGAGTCTGAAAACCATCAGTAGGGAAATATATTGAACGTTATCTTCAAGGAGGAGAAAGATATTGATGAAAACATGAAAAAACCTCAGTGAGCAGAAGCAGAAGCAGCGTGTTCTAACAGATAAGGTTTCTTATTCACTCCTCTACATCCATCTCGACCAATGGTAAAAAAAAAAAAAATTAAATTAAAAAAAAAAGAGAGAGAATAGAAAAAGAATTTAGGTAAAATATTAACTTTCATTGTTATTCCAAGAAAGAAAAAACTGAATTTTAAGTTTAAAGTCAATGTTATGTGCTTAAAGTTGTGACTCTGGAATAAAAGATGGCATTTTGGGGAAAAAAAAATCAGAATTCTCAGATCAGGGTTTAAATTCTGAGAAAAAAAAAGTCAGAATTCCAGGATTAAAGTTGGAATTGTGAGATTAAATTGGGAATTCTGAGATAAAGTCAGAATTTTAGGAAGAAAAAAAAACAGAATTCTCAGATTTAATTTGGAATTCTGAGAAAAAAAAAAAATCAGAATTCTGAGATCAAAGTCAAAGTTATAAGATTTAAATAAGAATTGTGAGAAAAAACAAGCAAACAGAAAGACATTGATGAAAACATGAAAAAACCTCAGTGAGCAGAAGCAGAAGCAGCGTGTTCTAACAGATAAGGTTTCTTATTAACTCCTCTACATCCATCTCAGGTTGTTTGTGTCTTGTTTAACTCGTTTTAATTTCTGTTTGTGTCGGAAAAGGTGTAAGACTTTATAAAGAAGTCCACAAATCAGGTGCACAATATTTCTCTACCCTGTGTCAGAATAACAGATTAACTATTTTTGTAGTAGATGTTTTCTGCTCTACACCAGTGTTACTTAACCCTGATCAACCAAATAGCAAAACTGTTGAAAACTATCTTTGCAAGAGAAACAATCTAAGTGGTGAAAAGTGACAAAACAGCAAGAAGAAGCAGTAAAAATAAACTTTAATGTGGCAAAAATGATCACACAGCAGCAAAAATTGGAAAGACAACTTGACAAATACTCTGAAAGTAGCAGAAAATGGCCCAAAAGTGGTGAGATAGATATCTAATGTAACAGCAGAATGTTCATTCTTTTATTATTTATTGTTGTTATTTTACCACTGCAACTTTTGTTTAACTACCTCATTAATATCTGCATCTTTGCACTACTCACCACTGCACTATTATCATTTTTTAGCCTGTAAATATTAGTCTTGTCAAGTTGTTATTCTTTTGTTTCTAGTTGTTGATACTCTTCATGCACATTTTTATTACGATTAGTATTATTTTGCCTTTTACGCCTTACTATACCAAAGTATACCAAAACAAATTCCTTGTATGTTCAAGCAAACCTGGCGATTAAAGTTGATTCTGAGTCTGATTCTAAGTAAAATGGGCGATAAATGCAACAAAAATGGCAATAAAATTCAGAGAAACCTTGGAAATGGAGTAAAACTTGGCTAAGAATAGACCAAAAGTGGTGGAAAAAATTGAAAAGTGACTAAAACGGGCAAAAAAAAGGTACAAAAAATGGCGATAAAATTCAGAGAAAAATTGGAAACAGTCAGAAGGTAGCAACAAAGGGGTTAAAAAGTAACAAAAAACAATGAAAAGTGATAAAAATATTTATATAGCCAAAGGCAACAAAAAAAAGCAAGAAAGTTGGAATAAAACTTGGCAAAGAATAAACCAAAAGTGGTGGGAAAAAAATTGAAAAGTGACTAAAATGGGCAAAAACTAACTTTGAAATGGTTAGAAGGCAGCAACAATGGGGTTAAAAAGTAACAAAAAACAGTCAAAAAATAGCCAAAGGCGGCAAAAAATGGCAAGAAAGTTGAGATAAAACTAAAAAAAAAATGTTAGAAGAGTTCAAATGTGGTGGAAAAAAATTGAAAAGTGACTAAACAGCAGTTACAGGTAGCAAAATGAAATGTCATGGGTTGTTTTTGTGCCATTTTAATATCAATGTTAATTTCTTGCAATGTGTTTCTTTAAAAATGCACAGAATGGAGGATGTTGAAGTAATTGCACGAAAAAAAAAAACGCGATTTGATTATTTTCTATAAATGTTTCAGCTCTAACATGAAGCCACTGGAGATCAGGGCTGAACAATATTGACAAAATTTCAAATCTTGTTTATTAACCCTCTGATGCATGAATTATGAAATCCAGTGTCGGGATTTTTCCTTTGAGTGTTTTTATTTGTCTTAAGGCATGAAAAAAAGTTTTCAATTTTTTTTTTCTTCAAATATTTGTTACAGAACATTCAACATAAAAAAAGAGTGAAATTAATGTAAACATAACTATTTTTTTGTTTGACTTCCTTTCTTTTTTTTTTGGTAATTTCATGAATAATTTTTTTGATGCTTTGCGAAACATTTTAACTCTCTGTCATCCATTTTAACACTGAATAATTTATAGTTATTACGCTGTTTTACCCTCAAATGTTTGTCTCCAACTTTTTTTTTAAATATATATGTTTGGAAAAAGAATTGAAAACAATTTTTCAGGTCCTAAGAAGAATAAAAATATCCTGACACAGACTAATATGAATTTCCACCACATGAACCTTTGAATTTAGGAGTAAATAAGTTTTAAATAGGTATAACTGTAGTGACCACTATGCACCACACGGTTAATGCCAGATATTTTGATATTGATATGATACAATGTGACTCTGGTTAATAGAGAAAACGAAGCATTTTTCAGAGAAATAAAAGCGTAATAATATAACAGGATGTGTAAAGTGGAGTTAATTGATTAGAGCTCACTGTCAGTCATCAACATCAACAGAAAATCACCAATAATCATGTGACTGTCTGAGCTTTACATGCAGGGGGAGCTGGGATAATCTGGAGGTAAATTGTAAGACTCTGGATTCAGATGGTGATTAGTCTCCCTCCTGTGTGTGTTTGCAGAAAGGCTGCGGTTACCACCTGGACCTGTTCTGGGTGGGGATCCTGATGGCGGTCTGCTCCTTCATGGGTCTGCCCTGGTACGTGGCGGCCACCGTCATCTCCATCGCTCACATCGACTCTCTGAAGATGGAGAGTGAGTCCAGCGCTCCTGGAGAGCAGCCGCAGTTCCTGGGAGTCAGGTCAGAGCTCAGTCCTGACTTTACAGCACTGAAATCCTTTTTTCACCTTTTATATTTAACCCAGGGTTTGTTTTTTCCAGGGAGCAGAGGCTGACGGGGATCCTGGTCTTCGTCCTGACGGGACTCTCTGTTTTCCTCGCTCCTGTTCTCCAGGTACGACAGCCAAGTGAAAACTGTGATGTTTATTTTTCCTTTCACTGATGTTTCTAAACCAGGGCTGTAACCGTGCACAAACAATTCAATTTGGTGCAGTTTTCAGTTTTGGAGCTTCGGTTCGGTACATTTTCAGTCCAGCAAGGATCATGAAAACAACATTTTCTATCTTTATAATGAACACTAAGGATTTCTATTTTTTTCTAGCACCAGTAAAGTAATTTGTCTTAAAGCATGAAAAAAAGTTTTCCATTTTTTTCCCAAATATTTCAAGGATTCAAGGAGTTTTATTGTCATTCAACCCATGTAAAACATGAGTGGGACGAAATTAGGTTACCCTGGTCCCGGAGCAAGCCCAATCATAGAAATGAGAACAATAAATATAAATATATACAAATATACAATAAAAAAGAGAATAAAACACAAACACAAACAACTAGCCTTTTTAACAATAGACAGAATAAAATAATTAACTGTGCAAAAATTGCAGTGTTCATTTGTCGGGGGGGCACTAAAGGTAACTGAGCATTCAATATAAAACGGTGTGAAGTTAATGCAAATGTGAGTTTTCTTTTTTTTTACTTCTTTTATTTATTTATTTATTTTTTTGGTAATTTCATGAATGATTTTTTTGATGCTTTGCGAAACATTTGAACTCTTTCATCCATTTTAACACTGAATAATTCATAGTTTATAAGCTTTTTCACCCTCCAATGTTTGTCTCCAACTTTTTAAAATGTATATATGTTTGGGAAAAAGAATTGAAAAACATTTTTTCAGGCCCTAAGAAGAATAAAAATATCCTGACACAGGTTAATATGAATTTCCACCACATGAACCATTGAATTTAGGAGTAAATAACTTTTAAATATAGGTGTGCACTGTAATGACCACTTCACACCACAGGGTTAAATAACATTTTGAATTAAAAATTAAAAAAAGAAGATAAAACAACTGAGAATTATGCTGAAAACTCAGCTCCAATAAAGAAAGCATTAGGGAACAACGTGAGGTAATTTTCTCAGTCTCCTGTTGTAAACAAATACATGAAGAATCCAGCTCATTGGCGTCCGAATAAAGCTTTTGGGGTTTTTTTTCATGGAAAAGAACTTTGAACAGCATAAACAGTTTAGTTCCAGCTTGAATGCTTGTTTAGCTTTATTTAATTTTTATGTTTTTTGCCAGTAAAATTAACTTAACTCAACAACCGAGTAAAATCTTAAATGAGGTAAATTTTAAATTTGGTTCAGTTTTCAGTTTTGGAGCTTCAGTTTGGTTCATTTTCAGTCCAGCAAGGATCATGAAAACAACATTTTTTTCATCTTTATGATGAAAACTTAGAGTTTCCATTTGCTGCAGCACAAGCACATTTTTGAACAACATTTTAAATCAAAAATTAAAAAACAGAGTCTCACAAACTCTTGTTTATCCCTCTACACCAGGTTGACCTGTCATTGATTGTTCATTTTTGTTCATTTATTATGTTTTTATTTACTCATAACTACTATTAGTGTGAGTTTGCATTTATATGTCTTTATTTATGTCTTTTTTTTATTATTATTTATGTATTTGTACTGGTGTATGTGTATGTTTATATGCACCTTTCATTATATTTATTATTCACAGTGTTTCATTCATTTACCTTTATTTTATTTACTTTTTTATTAATTTTTTCTTAGAATCAGAATCAGATTTATTGCCAAGTATCTTCAAGAAGCATACAAGGAATTTGACTTCGGTTTAACTGAGCTCTCTTTGTACAAAAACAAGTTTGAATTAACATGAAATATCAAATATATAAAAGAACAGATATTAAGTAACTACAAATTAGAAATATTAGGAATATAGAAACTTTGTACAGAAAGGAAGAAAGAAAAAAATATTAATATTTAAGTCAAATAGTGCAATAAAAATGTGCAACAGAGAATGTGCATGAGACCTAACAGCACGATGACAGTTTTTTTTGTTGTTGTTGTTTAACTGTTCATCACTGTAATGTTCTTCTGTATAAGAATTCACAAGTGCAATTATTGTTACGTTTATTCTTGATGAAAATTTTAATAAACAAAAGTTTTAAAAAAAGAAAAAGTTATGAATTTAAGAGCATTTTAGAGTTTAAAAACTGCATGATTATGTTGAAGGGGAAACAGTGAGGTAATTTTCTGAGTCTCCTGTTGTCAACAAATACATGACGTGTCAAACTCATCGGCTTCCAAACAAAGCTTTTGTCTTTTTTTTTCACAGAAAGGAATGAAAAGTTCAGCAGGCAGCATGAACAGTTTAGTTCCAGCTTAAATCCCTGTTTAGCTTTATTTAACTTTAGTGTTTTGTGACAGGAAAATTAACTTAACTTAACAACCGAGTAAAATCTCAAATGAGGATCTTGGATACCAAACTGTACCGTTACCCCCCGAATGTAAACTTCTTTTTTTCTCTGACCCAGTTCATCCCCATGCCGGTGCTGTACGGAGTTTTCCTCTACATGGGCGTAGCCTCACTCAGTGGCATCCAGGTGAGTCAAATCCAAAAACTGTGGTTTATGTCAGAGCAACGTCAGATTCAGATATGTAAACGTCTTTCTTTCTTTCTGCCTGTCTCACCTGAAGTTCTGGGAGCGTATAAAGTTGTATCTGATGCCGCCCAAACACCAGCCGGACTTCTCCTTCCTGCGCCACGTTCCTCTGAGGAGAGTCCACCTCTTCACTCTGGTGCAGATCCTGTGTTTGGCCGTTCTCTGGATCCTCAAGTCCACCTTCCTCGCCATCATCTTCCCCGTCATGGTGAGTGGATCAGAGACCTTAAAGGTGCAGATGGGTCAATGAGGTGACGTCCCCTTTTTTTGTGTCTGGGTGCAATATTTCCTTCCATCATGAATTGAGTATTTCATCACATGTATTTCTTTATTCTATGAAACCTGTGTTATTTGAACACATCTTTAAACTATTAAAATATAACATGTTTTTTTGTGTTTTGGTTCCTCAAACCCCCAAAATGTCAGGTGGTGCAACCGTCCTGACAAGTATCCACAGTAATTAAACTCTAAAAATTGAATGTCAGTTATTGTAAATGGAAATTAAAAATAAATAAAAATACAGTGGCATTATTTTATGCTTGAACCTTTTTAAATAAAACATTNCAGGTGGAACAACCAATGTAATAATGCGAAATGTTATTTTAACATCAAATTATTTATCTTATTCACAAATAAAAGAAATGAAACACACAAAATGAAAATGTATGAGTCACTACAGACACTTGAGAGATACTTGCCAATAATTTCACACAGAAAAAATAACAGGAACATATAAATATATTTTCATATATTTGGTTGCACCACCTGACATTTTTGGGTGCTCAAATTAAAAACACTAAAAAATAATGAACCTAAAATCTTTGAAATGTTGGTCAACTACTGAAATCTGTTAGAAACATAATTCTTCTCTCAGAAATATGTTTTTATCCATTTTCAAAGAACTTTTAAAAAATACGTTTTTAGACCCTCTTTTTGTCATTGACCCAGATACAGAGGTTTGAACATGGATTGGTTGAAAAACAAGACTCTAAAACCAGGGATCAAATTCATCCTGGATGATTTGTTCTAATGGATGTAAACAAAGAGATGTTAACCAAAGGCAGGTCAGCGCAGAATTGATATGAACGTCACTGCTGAAAATAAGGATTTTATATTTTAACAACCTGCAACCAAATAGTAGCAGATCTTAGTGATCTTGAAAAGGTCTAATATCTTGATATCTGCCTGATCCTATTCCACAATTTAAAATGAGGTCATCAGCGCTAAAATACAGTGATTTTTTTTTAGTGGTAAAGTGGAAACAGGAGCTGGACTGTCTGCCAGAAAAGGGAGAGGAGAGCAAAACCGGTTAACAGGAAAGTGATAGAGCATGAGCTAAAGGCTAAAACAGTCACGACTAATAATAAAAATAACTTTATTTATAGAGCACCTTTAAAAACAACTGTTCACAAAGTGCTTTACAGCAGAGACCTGCAGCAAAATCAACAGACAGACAAACAAATAGTGAATCAAGTAGCGAACAACATTGAAATGAACAATAAAAAATAAAAAAATAAAAACAGCAAAAGAGAAGAGAACTCAGGCAGTGCAAGACCCTATGATGAGACCATGAGGACCAGAGGTGAGAAGGAGTAAAAAAGCAAACAGGAAGAATAGAGAGGATAAAAACAACAATGAAATATTGTGGTGAATAAATAAGGTAACAAGAGGATAAAACAGCCTGAAATGATAACTGAAGCGCTCAGCTCGTTAAGAATAATTGGATAAATATAAAAAAAACATAAATAAAGTAAACAAATGAATAAATGTGGAGGTCAATAGATAAATAAATAAGTGAGTCAACTCTGTAAGAGGGCGGTAAAATACAAAGAGGACAATAAATAAAGAGGTGAAGAGATAGCGGTGAAGAATAGGAATAGGAATAGAAAAGCAAAATGGTAAAAGTGCGTTTTAAGAAGAGATTTAAAAGATGATACTGAGTCTACAGAGCAGCGATGTTCTCTCACACCGTCTCCCTCTCTTTAGCAGCTGCTGTGATGTTGCACTTTTTTCCTAAAATCATGTTAAAATTTGCTGTTTGAGCGCATTAAGATTTCCAAAAAACGCTGCCCTCCGCTTCCCCGTTGCCATGGTGACTCGTCAAATCGGGGATCCACTAATGCTGTCTTTCGCGCGTAACTCCGGGTGAAACTACTCCGAGTTGATCAAACAAACTCAAATCAGCTGTTCTGGAACAGAAAACTCAGAGTTTTCTATCTCAGAGGAGATCAACTCAGAGTTCAGGGTTTAACTCAGAGTTTGTTAAACCTGCTTCGTGAAACGGACTCCTGTAACGATGTGACAGAGAGGTTGTTGTTTCAGGTACCTTCCACTTTGCTGACTGGACATTTTCTCTCTGTGTGTGTGTGTAGATTCTGGGTCTGATGGTCGTGCGGAAGCTTCTGGATCTCATGTTTTCTCAACACGACCTGGCCTGGCTGGACGACATCCTGCCGGACAAAGACAAGAAAAAGAAAGAGGACGATAAGAAGAAGAAGAAGAAGAAGGACGCAGAGCCGGAGAGCGATGAGGAGGTAAAGAAAACGTTAAAGAGGAGATTACTCAGATTATCGGTGCCTTTTTTTCTCAGCTTAAAGTGTGTTTTTAAATGTGCGTCGCTCCGTTTGTTGTGAGTGTGTGGCTCCTCTGACTAATACTGTCTGTTTCTCCTCTCTGTCCCACAGTGTTGCTGAAAAGGCACTGTATAACACTTACTTCAGTCTTTCTACGCCCCCCCCCCTCTCTCGCTCTGTCTGCCTGTTATATCCCAACACTTTAGAAACTGTTATTTACTCTGTGAGCATGTCAGACAGAGCTGCTGTTCACTCATGTCTCTGTTTGGAGGATAAGACTAAAGTTATTCTATATCAAAAAACAACCATCACAGGTCATTTCACTCTCTGTGTCCTCACTTATAATACATATAACTTTAAAAATATGAAATATAAAAGCTACAAATAACAAACCAAACTCTGATAATGGAATGAAAAGTTAAATCTGTTTGATAATATCTGAATTAGCAGGAAAGAAAAGCTGTGATAAACCTGCAATGGTTACTCACACTACAAATAACAATAACTTTTCTCCCCATTTAGCTTTTAAACATCACTTTTTATTCAGATTCAGAGAAATTTATTTGTCAGATATTAAATTTAACTGTTGAATGTTTTATCTAAATGTTACTCATTAGTTTTCACTTTATATATAACATGAAATATTTCAAAATCTTGGCAAAATATTTAGAAATTGTAGTGAAAATTTTAGATAATGAACCTCAAGATTTAGAAATCTTGATCTAATATCTGGAAATCTGATTAAATAATAAGAAATCTTGGCTGAATATCTTGAAATTGAAGTAATATTTTTAGAAAGCGAACCTCAATATTTAGAAATCTTGACCTAATACTCAGAGATCTTGTTAAATATTTTGATATATTGAATGAATGTTTAGATATCTTGACTCAATATTCAATTATCTCGGCTAAATATTTAGAAATTGGAGGGAAAGTTTTAGAAAATGAACCTCAAGATTTTGAAATCTTGACTTAATATTGAGAAATTATTACAAACGATTTAGAAATCTTGATCTAATATCTGGAAATCTGATTAAATACTAAGAAATCTTGGTTAAATATTGAGAAATCTTGGCTGAATATCTTGAAATTGTAGTGAAATTTTTAGAAAACGAACCTGAATATTTAGAAATATTGACCTAATATTTAGAAATTGTAGTGAAAATTTTAAGAAATGAACCTCAAGATTTAGAAATTTTGATTTTATATTTAGAAATTATTGCAAATTATTTTAAAATAGTGATCTGATATTTGGAAATCTAATTAAATAATTAGAAATCTTGGTTAAATATCTTGAAATTGTAGTGACATTTTTAGAAAACGAACCTGAAGATTCAGAAATCTTGGTTTCATATTTAGCAATTATTTCAAATTATAACAACTTTGTGAAATATTTGGATATCAATGTTAAATATTTTGTCACTTAAGATAAATATTTAGATTGTAAACTTAATGTTTAGAATCAGGACATTTATTTATAACATTTATATATAACATACAACGTAATATTTGACAAATATTATTCACAAATCTGATTAAAAAGTGATGTTTTAGGGCTAAATGTGGAGAAATTTTGTTTTGTTATTTACCCCATAGATGAGAAATAAACTTAAAGAAGTAAAAAGTTGCTTTGGCCTGGAACTGGAAACTGCATCTACAACTTCCAGACAAATTATTTACAAAACTGACAGGTGAATTTTAAAACCAAAGCTACAAAGTGAAAGCAAAACAACAACAAAAGGAATGAAAATCCAAAATAGGATTTGGAAAAAGAAGAAAGTATGAAAACAGATGTGATATTTCTGGTCTTATTCTTCAAACCTTGTTTGTTCTGCATGCCAAAGACTTCCTGTTTGTTTGTTTGTTTGTTTGTTTGTTTCCCTCAGCCCAACAGCTCCCCCCCTCCCCCTGTGGAAATCTCCATGGAGGTCATAGAGCCCCAAACTGAGCCAGATCCAGAAAATGTTAGCCCCCCCACCCAAAACCAAACCTCTGAATGTGAGTACGACGACTTCTCCTGCACCTCAGACTGTGTCTGTTTAATCTGTTAGAAACTTTAAGGTTGTTTTTGTGACGTTTGGAGTAAACGTAAAAGTTTAGTTTAGAGGCTGCTCTCGACCATCCACCTGCTGCAGATTCATAAGATGATAGAAACTATATTTTAACCTCCATTTATTCAGGAAACATCTATAACGTGTAGTAAAACCAGCGGGTATCAGCATCATAAAACTAAACTCTGTCTGAGACGTTTGTTTGTCTATAAATCAACAGTGGATCTACCAAATGTGACAAAACCAACAGTAAAGCTGAGCAACGAATCAGCATTTAGATAAAATCACATTAGATGTTTTATGCTCCACAAGAGTGGCAAAAACAGCAAAAAGAAGCCATAAAAGTAAGTTAAAGATGGCTAAAAGAGTCAAAAATTGGTAAGAGCTTGAAAAATAGTTGGACAGTAGCAAAACATGATCCAGACATGGCAAAAAAATGAGTGAAAAGTTACTACGATTGTCAAAGAAGCAGAAGAAATTGGCATGGAAATATGAAGGAAACTTGGTAAATAGTTAGAAAGTTGCAAAAAAATGATGCAAAAGTGGCAAAGAATGATAAAAAATGACTAAATTGGGCAAAAAAGCAGCAAAATTTGGCAAAGAAATGGGGAAGACTTTTGGAAAATAGTTGGAAAGTAGCAAAAAAAGATCCAGTATGGGTAAAAAAGAAGGAGTAAAAGTGCCTAAAAATTGGCGGGATAATTTTAGGAAACTTGGAAATGGTTGGAAAGTAGCAAAAAATGATCCAAAGAGGCAGTAAATTATTCAAAAAATGACTAAAATGGGCAAAGAAGCAGAAAAAATTGGCAAGGAAATGGGAAGGAAACTTGGAAAATAGTCAAAGAGTAGCAAAAAAAGATGCAAAAGTGGCAAAAAAGGAGTTTAAAAGCAGAAAAAATTGGCAAGAAAAATGAGAGTAATCTTTGAAAATAGATGGAAAGTATCAAAAATTAATCCAAAAGTGCCAAAAAATGAGTTTTAAGTAACTACAATTGGCAAAAAGAAGCCAAAAATTGGCAAGGATGTATGGAGGAAAATTGGAAAATAGGAAAAATGGTTAAAAAAAAAAGAAAATAAATAAAAGAAAATGGAAAAATGGTTAAAAAGGAGTTAAAAGAGACTAAAATGGGCAAAGAAGCAGAAAAAATTGGCAAGGAAATGGGAAGGAATCTTGGTAAATAGTCAGAAAGTAGAAAAAAAATATGCAGAAGTGGCAAAAAAGGGAGTTTAAAATGACTAAAACGGGCAAAAAAAGCAGAAAAATTGGCAAGAAACATGGGAGAAAACGTGGAAAATGATTGGAAAGTAGCAAAAATTAATCCAAAAGTGCCAAAAAATGAGTTTTAAGTAACTACAATTGGCAAAAAGAAGCCAAAAATTGGCAAGGATGTATGGAGGAAAATTGGAAAATAGGAAAAATGGTAAAAAAAAATATATATATATATATATGGAAAAAGGTTAAAAAGGAGTGAAAAGTTACTAAAATGAGCAAAGAAGCAGAAAAATTGCGATAAAATTTGCTGTAATCTTGGAAAATAGTCAGATAATGGCAAAAAATGATTCAAAAGTGGCAAAAAGTCGTGAAAAGTTCTGTCATGAGTAACAAAAAACAAGTCTTTCATTCTGTTATTGATGTCAGTTTTAATTTCTAAAACTGTATTTTTATAGCAATACATAAGCTGGAGGACCTACACATAATCGCACCATAAATCTCAATTACATTAAAAGGTAAAATAATCGCAATTAGATTGTGTTTTCAAATAGTTCAGCCCTAGTGAGCTGCAAACATAACAAACTAATATTTCCATGCTGGTTCCCAAAAGGGTGAGTGGTTCAGAGCATCCTCTAAAAACAGACTATATTTTATTAAACTGATGTTATCACCATGTAAGAGATTATTTCTTCAGATACGACGTGTGTTCACCTTGTTTTTCTTCATGTCTCTGTTCGTGTGGTTCTGTGCATGTGAACGTGTGCGTTTGTCCCGTTTGTCTTTCCAGGAGATCAACCCGTACTCCACAGTCACGTCCGATCAGAATGAATTAGACCGCAGGTACTGTGTGCTGAAACTGCACGTGCCCTACAGGGATCTGATTAGCTCACCTGACAAAAACACTGGCTGAAAACAACAAAGCTGACACCATCAGACAACACAAACCTGTTACAACAACAGCGTAAAAAACACAGACGCTGCTTCCACTGCTTCTCTGCTGGACCATGATCTCACAAATATGTGTACAGTTTATTAATAATAACAATAACAGAAGGTTATTCAGAGGATGAAGTGAAAGGATGAAGGTTTGGTAAGTTAAGGTTGTACATACTCTAGGTCAGAGGTTTTCAAAGATCACTTTTTCCTTTCTTTTCCTGTAGTTCTTCAACGAGGTTTATATCAGCATAAATTCAGAGACTGAGGCTTTAAGTTTCAGTTTGAGTCTCTTATTTCTTTTTTTTCCCCTTTTTTTCCCCTTTTTTTCCTTTTTTTTCCTTTTTTTCCTTTTTTTTCCTTTTTTTTTTCCTTTTCCCTTTTTTTCCCTCTTTTTTATTTTTCCCTTTTTTTCCTTTCCCCCCCCTTTTTTTCCTTTTTTTTCTTTTTTTTTTTTTTTTTTTTTTTTTTTTTTTTTTTTTTTTTTTTTTTTTTTTTTTTTTTTTTTTTTTTTTTTTTTTTTTTTTTTTTTTTTTTTTTTTTTTTTTTTTTTTTTTTTCTTTTTTTTTTCCTTTTATTTTTTTCCCCCTCATTTCCTGAGTCTCATTTTTAAACCTTCATTTGCTCTGACACTGAGGCAAACTCCAAAACTTGATAAATCTCAGATGACTTTTTCTTTTTGCACAAACGCAGGAACATTTATTCACGGCACACCTGTGGGAAATTACTCCCCCAGAATTGAAATTCAGCCCCTTTAAAAAAAAAAAAAAAGCACAGCAGAGGTTTCACGTCTGAGCTCAGGTTTAACAGGTTGTGACTGATAGAAGCAGAAAAAATCTGACACAAACTCAGCTGCTGCTCTTGATCTTATTCCTCCTGTAGCTTTTTAAAATACCTGCATGCAGCTTTTCATTTAACCCCCCCCTCACTTTGAAAACCTCTGCTCTAGATCCGTCCTTTCAGTCAGCACCACCTGCTGTAGTCTGTTTCTGTTTATGTGGTATAAATAAATATAAATATATTGTAGATCCTGGCATATCTAGACAGATTTTTATTTTAATTTCTCTGTTTTAAAATGTGTAAAATTATTCATGTGATGCAAAAGTGTCTCTGCCAAAAGTCTAAATCAGATCCAGTCNAAAAAAAAAAAAAAAAAAAGCACAGCAGAGGTTTCACAGCAGAGCTCAGGTTTAACAGGTTGTGACTGATAGAAGCAAAGAAAATCTGACACAAACTCAGCTGCTGCTCTTGATCTTATTCCTCCTGTAGCTTTTTAAAATACCTGCATGCAGCTTTTCATTTAACCCCCCCCTCACTTTGAAAACCTCTGCTCTAGATCCGTCCTTTCAGTCAGCACCACCTGCTGTAGTCTGTTTCTGTTTATGTGGTATAAATAAATATAAATATATTGTAGATCCTGGCATATCTAGACAGATTTTTATTTTAATTTCTCTGTTTTAAAATGTGTAAAATTATTCATGTGATGCAAAAGTGTCTCTGCCAAAAGTCTAAATCAGATCCAGTCCAACATATTTAATTTAAACTCTGCAAATCTGATATTTGCATGTTGGACTTTCTGTCAGTGATTTGTACGGTGGCCCTGAAGGCTCACAGCAACACATGCAAAAAGACAAAACACAAGCAAATTATGAAAACATTTTCATCAGTTTGACAAAATGTTTGCAGCATTTAGAAAAGCACGCTGCAAAGACCACAACAAACCACATTAGAAAAATGCACTGAAAATGGACCACAGCACAACACTTTTGAAAATGCGCTGAACTGGGACTACAACACAAGACATTAAAAAAATGCACCGTAAATGGCCCGAAAATGGCACATAAGAAAATGCACTAAAATTGAGTTCAACACAACACAAAAGAAAAATGCACTGCAAAGTGTATAATACAACACATTACAAAAATGCACTGAAATTGCACCGCAACACTACACTTAAGAAAATGCGTTGAAATGGGACTACAAGACAATATATTAAAAAATGCTTCGTTAATTGACCCAAAAGGGCACATAAAAAAATGCACTAAAATTGAGTACAACACAACACAAAAGAAAAATGCACTGAAAATGGACCACAATATAACACATTTGAAAAACACACTGCAAAGACCAGAACATGACACTTTTTAAAACTGCGCTGCATTTGGACCGCAACACAACACTTGAGAAAATGCGCTGAAATGGGACTACAACACAACACATTACAAAAATGCACCGTAAATGGACCGAAAATGGCACATAAGAAAATGCACTAGAAATTGAGTACAACACAGCACATGATTAAAATGCGCTTAAAATGGACCACAGTATAAACACATTAAAAAATGCATTGCAAAGTGTATAATACAACACTTTAGAAAAATGCCCAGCATATGGGCCACAACACAACATATTAGAAAAATGCACCGCAAACACAACAACACATCACATAAACATACTGCAAAGACCAGAACACCACACTTTTGAAAAATGCACTGCATATGGACCACAACACAGCACACTGGAAAAAATGCACTGTAAATGGACTGAAAATGGCACATAAGAAAATGCACTGAAAATTGAGTAGAACACAACATGTGAAAAATGCGCTGCAAAGACCACAATACAATACTTCAGAAAAACACACTGCAAAGACCAAAACACATCACACTAGAAAAATGCTCTGCATATGGACCACAACACATTGAAGAAAATGCACCGCAATTGGACCACAACAAAACACATAAGAAAAATGCGCTGCAAGGATCACACAAATGTGTTGTGGCTTTAGCAAAACGCATTTTTCCTGCACACTTGTTGTCAAATCGTTGAAGATGTTTTCAATATTCGCTTGTGTTTTGTCCTTTTTCATGTGTTTTCTTAAGTTTCAGTGCTGTGAGCCTTCAGGGCCACCGTAGATTTGGATATCAATGAAAACGATTGAGTAGAAAATTCTACAACTGGAATCATAGGATTAAGTTATTCTACGTCTTTATTCTGACTCCTTCTGTAAATATTTATTTGGTGTGAGTTATGTCTTTGAGAGATTGTTAATATTTCTTTTCAGGGAGTTATTACAAAGATAGATGGAGTTTTTTTTTTTCTGCAGATCTGATTGTTTTTGCTTTTCCCTGAGTTTAAGAAACAGAGATTTGTGGAGCTTCATGTTTCTAATTTATGACACTTCTTCCTCGTTAATGGTAGTGTAAATACTGTAATTTTTACTCCGTTATATATAACTGACAGCTTTACTTTCTTTGAAAATTTAGATTTGTACAAACCATCTTATGAGTTATGTTATTACAGATTTATCTTCTTTCCTGTAGTTTTTACAGTAGTTTGAATAAACTCTTTATAAAGTGAGTTCATGTACACTGTTTTGCATCAGTTATATTTACTAGTTTTTAAAGTCTTGGATGCAGACTCACTTCTTTAACTCTCTGACTGCAGCTGAATGTTTAAGAATGAAGGTGGAGCTGTAAATAGAAACTTTTTAAATATTACCCTTCGACATGAGTCTATGGTTTCCTTTTCAATTTGCTGTTTCTTTGTCGTACACCGGAGACAGTCGTGTGTAGTTTTAGGACAGAAAAAGATGTGCAGAAAGCTTTGAACCCTGTGTAGTGAATCTATAATTGGCAATAAAAGCAAAGAAAAGAACATAAATGAATCCAATTAATCTGAATTCTTTACTTTTTTTTTACACATAAACTAAAAACTGAGGGTGATGAATCATTTTAACTGTGACTTGTGACTTTTTACTGAACCTGTGGATTTAATATGATAAGATTTTGGTTGTTTCTTTTACACAACAGTTGGTTTATTAATTTATTTTTTTCACTGAGGGAACTGCAGCACCACCTCACATCTCCTCTCACACTTTTCTCATCCTCACATGGCAACAAGTTGAATCCTGCCCCCCCTGTAATCACACTGCTGCTGCTGCTGCTGCTGCTGTGCCTTTTTATGTTCTCTTTTTATTATCATGGGGCCACAAGCTTTTATAATTTATAAGAGAGCAGCAGCTGTGACTCAGTGGAAGTTTGAAACCTAAAAAGTTAGGATTCAGATCCAAGTTCTGCAGAAGTAAAACTTTAATAAAAGCAAAATTCAATGATTTGCAAATCCTGTTTAACCCACATCCAACTGAACACACCATAAAGACAAGATATTCATTGTTCAAACTGATAAACTTTATTTTCTGTTCTCTGAAACTGATCACTCATTTTGAATTCAATGCCTGCAGCATGTTCCTAAAAAGCTTGAACAGGTCCCACACATCTTCAATGGGAGACAGGTCTCGTAGCTGCACTCTTCTACTACAGAGCCACGCTGTTGTAACAGGAGCAGAATGTGTCTTGGTTTCATTGTCTTGCTGAAATAATCAGGGACGTCCCTGAAAAAGACAAAGTGTCTTGGATGGCAGCAGATGTTGCTCCAAAACCTGTTTGTACCTTTCAGCATTAATGCTGCCTTCACAGATACTGGGACAGTTACCCATGATGCCATGGGGCACTAACACACCCCCATACCATCACAGATGCTGCTTTTGAACTTTGCTCTGAGAACAATCCTGATTGTCCTTTTCCTCTTTGGCCCGGAGGACACCACGTCCATGATTTCCAAAAAGAGTTCTGCAGCGTTTGTGTGTGTTGTTGATGTCTGACTTTGTCTTTGCATGGTAGAGTTTGAACTGTCACTTGTAGATGTAGTGATGAACTGTGTTCTGGTTCTGTTTTTGGTCTGAGTTTTCTTATTCAGTTTCCGGTTTGAGTGTTTTTCTTGTTCAGTGTATTTTCAGTGTGTGTTGAGTTAATGTTTGTTCACTTGTGTTTCTTGTGTTTCTTGTCCCTGTGTCTTGTGTTCAGGTTGCCTGTGTTTCTCAGTTATTCTTCTTTCCCTGGTGTCTCCTCTTGCTCTTATTCCTTGTGTTTTACCTCCTAGTTGAGTTTTCCCGTTGCCCTCATTTGTTTCACCTGTTATTGATTAGTCCCTCGTCTATTTAAGCTCCGTCCTGAGTTCAGTCTTTGTTGGTTCTTTGTATTGTCGACTCCGTGTCCTCGACCTTTTTAAGCTTTTAGATTCTCTCTATGTTTGGGTTAATTTGTGTCCCAGCTTTTGAGTTTGTTAAAATAAACCTTTTAGTTTCAATCTGAAATTGGGTCCTGTGACAAACTGTGTTAACTGACAATGGTTTTCTGAAGTGTTCCTGAGCCCAGCACGATTATAGGAAATGTGTTACTACACCCAAAAATTACGTCGCGGCGGACTCCCCAGTTTCCAGTGCCGGCAAGTTACAACCAAAACCCGGAACGACGAATGCACGTCTCTAAAGAGGTCTAAGAGACTTAGAAAACTACTATAATACCAGAGTAGATGATGAAATCCATCAATTCCTGCAGTTGGACAAAGTTGAGGAACATTGTTCTTAAACTGTTGGACTATTTGCTCACGCAGTTGTTGACAAAGTGGTGAACCTGGCTCCATGATCCAAACAGCTGTTTTTTCCGCATCAGCAACTTTACCAGACTTTTGTTCAACCTGTCCAAGCTTTTTAGGACCAAGTTGCTGCCATCAAACTCATAAATATCTTGTCTTTATGGTGTATTCTACTTAATATAGGTTGAACAGGATTGGCAAATCATTGTCTTCTGTTTTTCTTGTACTTTTTGTCTGAGAATTAATTATTTTTGAGCTGCAGAATTACATTAAGAATTTACTTCATATATATATATAGAGATGGTCTTTATTATCTAATGAGCTAAAGCTAACTCTTAATAAAATATTATTGCATTACCAAATGTCTGACTAACTAAATGTAATCTCTCCTCTCTGCTTTATTGCTGGCCAGTCTTTGCTTGCAGAGCAGCGCCCTCTAGAGTAATTTTACAGTACAGCATGAGCAGTGACGAGGCAGAAAATAAATCCCTTGTGTCAAAGCATGAAACTACTGCACCTTCAGTAATGCAAGAGTTTTATTTTATAACAGTATCCCCCCATTTTTGTGTGTTTTGAAGCCCTTAAATGTGATTAGACTCAGCTGCTGGTTTATAAGGTGCAGATGCAGATTTTATTTAACAGTTAAATATTATTATATTTCAGAAACAAAGGTAACTGCAGCATGTACCTGATAAACTGGGGGCTGTGTGTACTTGCTGTGTTTGCTGTAGAGTAAAAGTGGTTCCCCCCCTGTTCCCCAGCATCACTCTGCACCTGAAGATCTCCTGCCCCCCCTCGCCCAACCCCTCCCAGACCAGCGCCGCCTCCGAGGACCCTCCGTCACACCCGCCATCACACCCGCCTCCACGCCAGCCCGTGCCTCAGGTCAGCATCCAGGTGGAGTCAGACTATGAGGAGTCTGACTTCTACCGCAGACCGCCACACCGCCACCATCATCACCACCACCATCAGAGCCTCCACCCCCCTCATGTCACACCTTTACTTCTCCAACACAGAGACTTTTTCCCCAAACTGTACCCGTACTTCATCGACCAGTGTGCTGAGACTGTTCTTTAGAAAACACTCATCCACAACCGTTTGACACCAATTTACTGAAACATTTCTGGGGTTTTTTTCTAAAATTAAATTTGTCCCATGTTTTTTATACTGTCTTGTAAATACAGAATAGGCAGGATTAGTGCACAAAGTGACATTTTCTGTTTTCCCTGATCAGAATATTTATCCCCAAGGAGCAGTAAACAATGTAAATAACTAAATATAAGAAATAAACAGGCAAAGTTCAGTATTGCACTGTAAATTTAGTCTGCTGCTTAAAATGATCAAATACTGAATCCAGGGAAATAAAAATAAAAAACAAATTGCTCAGATATTTACGACGGAGTATTAGGGCCACATTAAGATTTTTTTTTTTTACTTCATATTTTACTACGAGTTTTAAGTCAAAATTAATTATCTCACAACAAGATTTAAGTAGAAAATGACTTCATTTACTACGAGAATAGTCGAAATATAATCCAGGACAGTCTACGAGGAGAACATTTTAATAAACATTTAATCTTACTTCCTAACTACAGCACTCTCATCCGAGTTTCATTCTTCTTTTTTCTTCTTCTGATTTGTTCGTTTTCTTACCTTCTTCCGATACGACTTTACTTCGACTTTAATCTCGTAGTAAAATATGAAGCAAAAAAAATAAATCTTTATGTGGCCCTAATACTCGTTTGTAGATCTTGAGATACTAGAAATACTGAAATATTTAAGGAAATACTAAAAGTGCTAAAATGCTAGAATGAAAAAACTAAAAATACAGAAATATTTAACAATGAAATATTTAAAAAATAAAAATTAATTAAAAAAATCAATAAAAATTAATAATCGTAGAAGAGAACTCAGGCACTTACTTCAAAGTAAGATTCTAAAAATAATGAAATACTTAATACTAAAATTCTTACTAATTACTAAAAAGTTTATAATACAGTTGTTTAGTGTGGTGTGTTTTTATTTTAAAAACAATAATAATTACTGAAGGTTTTTTTTTTTCAAATAAATTACTAGAAATTTTAGAGGACCCCATTTGGATTCCATGCGACCCCATGTGGGGTCATGACCCCAAGGTTGGGAAACACTGCTTCAGACACACAGGTGTGATCCTATAGCACTTCAACATCCAGACGCACACACACGAGGTGCAAAGTGCTGCGATTTATATTTCATAACCCTGACCTGTAAATTAAGTTTTAAACATGTATAAACTGCTTTTTCTCACATATTTATTTTACTGACATCAGAGATTGTTCCTGTAGGTAAACCAACTCTCTGATAAAAAAGAAACAACCAAAATGTCTTTATCATCACTATGGTAACTACTGACAGTCACATTAGTTTCACCCACCGAGACTTTTTTCCTCTTGTTTTGTTTTTTTTCTTACGTGCATTGAAATAACAAATGTACATTAAGGATGTGAAGCCCTGAAAATGTAATAAAGCAGCATTTAAGTTTGAGTGTGAGCTTATTTTGTCCTGAATTAATTACATTAACTTACATTCAGTGAACAAGTGTCCTTTTTTTCCTGGACCTATCCTTCTTTTTGGTTGTGGAATTATGTCCGGGGGATTTTACAAATTCCCCAAAATGTTTAGATTTATAGTTGTTAAGAATTTTTTTTTTGGCCCATTGAGTCAAATCATAAGCTGAAAAGTCAGAACTTTCAGAGAAAGTCAAAATTTAGAGAATGTTAAGTCAAAATTCTGCAACAAGTAGTCAAAACTGGAGCTTCGAAATCATAAGAATTAGTCTTTAGGATTAAAAAGTGAAAATTTTGAGATAAAAAGTTAATTTTTCTGTTTAATTCTATCTTTATAACAACCCCACTGTTGTACATGTGCAATAAGGCAAACCTGTCCGACACTTTAACCTCAGTGTGAGTTGGAAACAACCATAGTGTTAATTTTTCAAACACTGTGAAAAAATGAAAACAACCAAATTATAGTTTGAAGCCATTTTATTGAACATCAGTTAGCAGTTACACACATTGAGGCTCCAATGGTGATGATAACAGTGAATAGTTTAGCTTTAATCCAAGCAGCCAAAACAACTTGTGGAAAAAACAAAATGTTTATTAGATCACAAAGAACACTTCACTTTAAGAGTTTTCATCTGTCATTTTAACTGCCCAAATAAAAAAGTTAAAAAAAGTCAGAACCAAGATGTGAGAGCTAAACTTCACGATGCCATGTGGAATCACAACAAGTCACTAAAAGCAAAAGCTGGGAATGCTGGACCTTTATTAAAACTTAAAAGGAATGATGAACAGCGTGTTAGGAGGAGCTGTTTAAGCATTAATGTTGGCTTCAGGCAGACGGACTTCAGTTTCCTCCTCTCAGACGCAGCACCAGGTGGAGGGTGGACTCCTTCTGGATGTTGTAGTCGGAGAGAGTACGACCATCTTCAAGCTGCTTTCCTGCAAAGATGAGACGCTGCTGATCTGGAGGGATTCCTTCCTTATCCTGGATTTTAGCTTTCACGTTCTCGATGGTGTCGCTTGGCTCCACCTCCAGGGTGATGGTTTTCCCAGTCAGGGTCTTCACGAAGATCTGCATGCCTCCTCTCAGGCGCAGCACCAGGTGGAGGGTGGACTCCTTCTGGATGTTGTAGTCAGAGAGAGTGCGACCATCTTCAAGCTGCTTTCCGGCGAAAATCAGACGCTGCTGATCTGGAGGGATTCCTTCCTTATCCTGGATCTTAGCTTTCACGTTCTCGATGGTGTCGCTTGGCTCCACCTCCAAAGTGATGGTCTTGCCGGTCAGAGTTTTCACGAAGATCTGCATTCCTCCCCTAAGACGCAGCACCAGGTGGAGGGTGGACTCCTTCTGGATGTTGTAGTCAGAGAGAGTACGACCATCTTCAAGCTGTTTGCCTGCAAAGATGAGACGCTGCTGGTCTGGAGGGATTCCCTCTTTGTCCTGGATCTTGGCCTTGACGTTCTCGATGGTGTCGCTTGGCTCCACCTCCAGGGTGATGGTTTTTCCAGTCAGGGTCTTCACGAAGATCTGCATGCCTCCTCTCAGACGCAGCACCAGGTGGAGGGTGGACTCCTTCTGGATGTTGTAGTCGGAGAGAGTACGACCATCTTCAAGCTGCTTTCCTGCAAAGATGAGACGCTGCTGGTCTGGAGGGATTCCTTCCTTATCTTGGATCTTTGCTTTCACGTTCTCGATGGTGTCACTTGGCTCCACCTCCAAAGTGATGGTCTTGCCGGTCAGGGTCTTCACAAAGATCTGCATCTTTACACTGTTGAGAGAAATAGAAAAACAATCAGCCTATTTTAGAAAAGTCACTAACAGTTAATCAAGTTTAAAATCTTTAAACGAACAAATTACTGGTGTAAAAAAAAAATCCCTTTTGATTTTGAGCTCTATTTTATGGTTACACACCCATTTCTAGAAAGTTTTGTGTCTCCATAAATCAAGATTTTGGCTTATTGTACCAAGATCATCTTAATTATCACACTTTTTGACATCTTATCTGAAATTTACAACCTGCTTCAAAAACTTTAATCTCAAAATCTTGACTTTTATTTCAAAATTCAACTTTTAATTTGAAATTTCAACCTTTTCTGCACTTACTAAATAAGGTTAGTCTACATATCCCAAATTTTTTACTTATTATTCAATGATTTGACTCTCAAAATTAGTTTTTGTCAATAATTATATCCTTTCAAACTTTCCTCTTTTATCTTTGGGACCACTTTACAGTTCATGCTCAGTGTAAAAGCTTTATTTTGGAAGGTTTGGACCTTGGTACCAATGACAGGAAATCACAACAGGCCTGGAAAGAGGAAATAAATCACCAAAACAATAGGAGGACAAGGGGGAGGAGGGGACAAACAACTTGAAATGTATCCATCAATCTTCAAAAGGCTTCATTATAGATATTTTGAACTATTTTCTGGGTTGGTCCCCTATTCATCAAGGTTTTTTTCTGTATAAACAGTGTCTGAATAATTTTTTATGTTATATACCAAAATCAAAAGTAGGTCAGAGGTGAGACAGAAACTTCCTGAAATGATGAAATAATGCAAACGTCATCAGTCTTTAGAAACGGGAAATTACATTTAATAGGGAACAATAGGGGATTAGTAAATTATTTTCATTATCAATAAAGGCTGAAAATAAATGACCCCATTAAAATTAACGTCCTAAATTTTGCAAACGTCACGACTTCGAGCTAAAAGGCCGCTTATTTTTCTGGAAGCTTCGGGTTTAAACAGCAGCCTGTGCTGACTACAGAGTCCTAGAAACACTGAGATACTAGAAACACTAAATTCCTGAACAGAAAAGATGTTTTTCTCACCAGAAAGTTCGATCTGATAACTTTAAACAAGCTGAGGAAGCTAACAGGCTAATGTTGCTAAGGCAACCAAAATCTTAGTCGTTTTCTTGAAATTGGAATTCCCTCACTTTCTAAATTACCTCTAAATTTTAAACTACTACTATACCAGATAATTCTTTGTTACTGAGTGAATTTTAAGACTTAATTTCTTAAGTTGTGTGAATGTGAAGTATTTTTCTGGTTAGGCCGCAGTTAGCGCCGTTAGCTCCCAAAACAGCTGACGTAGCCTGGTCGAGATTTTTCCACCACAAACAGATAATTTGACGCTAATTAGACGTGAGAATTGTATATCAGCGACACATCTGAAAATAAAACACTATAAATGTTGGTATTATAGCTCTATGATGAATACTTACAGGCAAATGATGTCCACCGGTGAGTAGAAGTTTCTCTCTGATGTCCAGGCGCAGTTTGACAAACAAAGAGCAGCGGGGCGGTATTTATAGAAAACTGACAAATATCCCTCCGCCGACCCACCCGGTGGATCTATAACAAATCACCTACTGTAATCTGACCACAAAATAACGCAAACCATCCACCCACTTCAAATTCAAAATCTAATTACAGACAAATTCAATTTTTTAATCGAAGAAAAAAGGGTTTTAATGACGGATATGTAAGAAAAACGATTTCTCGACGCCGGCGCGGATGTGGACAAAGCGACCAAGTGAAGAAGTGATGTGAAGCCTCAAACAGGCAGGAAATAACAAACATATCCTGAATATTAAAACACTACAATTAATACTTTCTATGTTTGTTTCTAAAGCAATAATGCTTATTTACTTAGAAATTTGTGGTTTTTAATTCCATTCCAGAAAAAAAAGAACAGGTAAACACTTCTATGTTTTGTGACCCAATTATGGAAGCCCATTACCGCCAGTTAAAAAAAAAACAAAAAAACAAAAACAATTTTTTTCCCCCATATTTAGTCAAAAATTTGAGAAGAAATGCTAAAATTATAAAGAAAGAAGTCTAAATTATGAAATAAAAAGTTGAAATTCTCAGGTAATAAACTCAAAATCCTCATATAAAGTCAAAACAAAGAGGAAAAAGTGAAAATTTCTAAATAAAAAGTTGAAAATTTTTTTTTTAGATTAAAAGTAAAAATTTCAAGATAAAATAAATTTGACTTTTTTCCCCCTCAAATTACAATAGAAATAGCCAACTATAACTTTCCCTTTTTACCAAATAAATATTTCACTTAAATACAAAACATTTTTAAACACAGAAGTCACAACCTAAGAGAAATAAAAGTAGACAAAGGAGTCGGAAAACAAATTAAAAAACCATCTTCTTGGAAATGTGGAAATGAATCCTGAAACCATGCTTTTACTTTATCAGATCCAGGATTATGGCCAAGTAGTTTTTACATTATAAGGAGTTGTTGTGGTCTGAAAAAGGGTTTGCATGCAAAATTTAGAGCGTAAAACTTAACAGAAATAAAGACATAAGCATAAACACTGTGAGAAGCAATAATATTTGATCCCTTTCACTTCCAAATTTTGAAATAAAAAATAATAGTTGTGCTAGTTCAGGTTTAGGCATGAAGTGATATGTTTTTGTCGTTTGCTGATAAAATATTACGCATGGTTTTTGATTTGTCAGGTCAAGTTATTCTCTATAATCTCTAAATAAGAAAACATTTTGTTTTAATCTGTGCAGAAATGGTCATTTACAGCCTAAATTATTATTTTAAATCACTGATATCTATTGAATTTCTCCATGGATTGGACGCGTTCCAGAAAATTTGTAGTTGAATGGGATTAAAATAAGAAAAAATAATTAAGCATTGAATGTTATCTGACATTTGCATTCTTCTATGGATGCTGCATCAAAAACAATTCAGTAACTTTCCTCTGCCGCTTTCATTCAACTGAGCTTTGTGGTTTTAAAACGACATGCACCAACAAATTTGAGATGTTTTTTGTTAAAATATTGATCAGAAATTAAAGTTCCTGTTTCATCAGCCAGCTCTAACTGTACAACAAGATCAATTTTCATTATATTTATAAGAAATAATGTGGTTTTGTAATAAAATTATGAATTTATGGTGTTCCTTTAGTGTTAAATTACTCCATAAACGTGTTACTGATTCTCTGCTCATTCCCACCCCCCTGAGAAAGCCTTTAAACCATAATTACCTCTCCGTCGATAACTCATCTTCCTCTTTGTTTCTCCCAAGAACAAATCACCATGTTATCGTAAAATAGATCTGCTGTCAGAAATTATCGACGTTGGTGAACTCTGACCTTTCCCCTGCTCCTCTGTTGTGTTTTTGAAGCAGCTCGTCTGATTAATTATTCATAAAGTGACCTCACGTCTGAAGCGTTTATTCAGAAAAGAGGAGGAAACATTGATTTTTGTTCTTCGTGACCTTTCCCCTGCAGAGACGCTTTTACTATTCTGTCATTAACCAAAACAGCAGCGCCTGCACAAACGCAGCACAGGAGATTCCCCTGCCAACGCTTCTTCTTTCTGTTTCTTGATTTCAGATAATCACTAACACACGTTTTAGCTGTTGTGCATATTTTCTGGATGAGGAGAAGTATTTTTCATAATGAGCTGCTCAGCACTTACATACATGTCGACTCACTCTGGAATAAAAACTATATTTTCTCTGCTGCAGCCGGAATACTCAAAGGACAAGAGACAATGACAATAAGACCCAATTAAAAGTCTAAAATACAGAAATGATACACAACACAATCACTAAAAAGAGGTAGGATAAGAAACACCATACACATATAAAGGCGATTTTCTCAAAGTTTTTACTTTAATGTCATAAATGTGACTTTATATCTCAAACTTTTGACCTTAGCATGATATTCAAACTTTATTCCTTCAAAGTTTTGACTTTTTATCTCATAATTTTAATGTATTTTCTCAAAATTGGAAGTTTATTGCCTTTGAGTTTTGATTCCACTATTTTATTTGTAGGTTGTTTCAAATCTGGACTTTTTATGCCATAATTTTGAGTTTTCATTTCATAATTTCACATTTTTATCTAAAAATTGTACTTTATTGCCTCAAAAAAAAATTTCCAATATTTTATTTGTAGTTTTTTTTTATGTAACCCCATTCATTTTTTTACTGTTTATCTCATAATTTCAAGTTTTTCATTTCATTATTTGACTGTTTATCTCAAATGTTTGACTTAATTTGAAAAATTTCACTTCAATACTGTAAAATTCCAACTTTTTATTTCATAATTAAGAGTTTTGATCCCAAAATTTTGACTTCATATCTCATGAATTTGACTTTATTACCCTTCAAAACTTTGACTGTTTTCATTTCATTTCAAGGTATCATCTCAAAATTTGGACTTTTTATCCCATAATTTGAATTTATTTTCTCAAAATTGGAAGTTTATTGCCTTTGAGTTTTTATTCCACTATTTTATTTGTAGGTTGTTTTAAATCTGGACTTTTTATGCCATAAATTTGAGTTTTCATTTCATAATTTCAAGTTTTAATCTAAAAAATTTACTTTATTGCCTCAAAAAAAATTCCAATATTTTATTTGTAGTTTTTTTTTATGTAACCCCATTAAATTTTTGACTTTTTATCTCATAATCTCAAATTTAATCTAATTATTCAACTGTTTATCTCAAGCTTTTGACTTAATTGGAAAAATTTCACTTCAATACTGTAAAATTCCAACTTTTTATTTCATAATCAAGAGTTTTGATCCCAAAATCTTGACTTCATATCTCAAAAATTCGACTTTATTACCTTTCAAAATGTTGACTTTTTCTAATAATGTCAAGTTGTCATCTCAAAATTTGGACTTTTGCATGAAATTTCAACTTTATATATCAATTCTTTTCATCTCAAAATTTCAATTTAATTTAGAAACAAAAAGAAAATTATTTCACCTTTGGAAATGCGCTTCCATACATGTGACTTAACATAAAGATAGAGCTGAAATAGAGCATTCATATTATTTTCTCTGTTTATAAACATGTCAGTAGTAAGAACCATTGACCTTTAGTCATTTTTGAGAACAGTTTGTTCTCCCCTGTGTTGGATGAATCCAGGTTTATCACCTTTATCGCCTTGAGCTGAATCAGTAAGAGACTCCATAAAAAGCTCAGGTGGAGACGATGAGTGACTCAGCAGCAGAGTTTTCCTCGTCTCTGCCTCAGGCTAAAGAAGGACGTTTAGACTTTTTCATTCACTCAAACATCACTGATAATGTTCATCTCACTCCACTAAAAACTGTTTGCTTCCTCATATTTCTTTCGCCTGAGCTCTGACTCCAAACGTGGAGCCGTTTTTGCTTCTTTGTGATCCTGCACTCAGAGTTTGGATGTGACTCAGTCCCCTCCAGGCCACCGTCTTTAACCACTGACTGTTAGAATAAATGAGCCGAGCTTTAACACACTCACTAAAGCTGCGCACATTAAACCCCTCTCTTACAGAAAAGGCTTTATAGAGACACAATAAACCAAACACTTTCCATTACTTTCACCTGCAACTCTCTAATGAATTTCTTGGCAAATATTTGCTGCATCTGCCGTCCCAGCGGTGCAGATTTGACCCCTGCTGTGAGCTGCTCCTGATATTAATGCCCTCCTCGTGCTGCTGCCATCATTATGCCTGCATAATTAGCACCCAGCAAATGCCTTAAAAGCAGAGAGAAGTGAAATGTATTTGTGGCTGTGTGAAAGCCTCTGCTTCATTAAACTCGTGTGGGAAGCGGCGCGCTCTCCCTCAGAGCTTCTACCATCATCAAGCATCTGGTTAAAAGCTCCTCAACAGTTGAATTAGCCGCAGCAGGAGAGCCTCTGGATACTGCTATCATGGCAGGAAGCATTATGTTCTTATTAGCATTCAGGATAGCAACAGAAGGAATCATTAGGACATTAAAACGGGTTGGCAGTGGAGGAAACGCTGCAGGGCAGGATTTGCCTCCCACCCATCAGGAGAGATTTGCAAAACAACAGAGCGAGTCCAGAAAAAAGTTCCCTGTCAGAGGGAAGAGAAGAAGTACACGCTGTGTGTGCGGCTCTTCAAAGAAAGTTCTCATACATTTATTTAAATCTTTTTATCTGGCTCATGTTAAAGTGATGATTGTCCACAGCTGTGATTTAAAACCGGACCCTCAGCAGGGGTCGCCAGAGTACGGTGGCCTACAAGTGCAAACATGCTGCACAAACAGAAAAGTGATGCAAAAATGGAAAAGCACCACAAATATGGGAAACTTTGCAAATACAGAAAAGCGCTGCAAATACAGATAAGTGATCCAAAAAACAGGAAGAGATGCAAACACAGAAAAGTAATACAGATATAGAAAAGCGCCACCAACATGGGAAGCTTTGCAAAAACAGAAAAATGATGCAAAAAAATGAAACGTGCTGCAAACACGGGAAGAATTGCAAAAACAGAAAAGTGATGCAAAAATAGAAAAGCGCTGCAAAAACAGAAAAGTGGCGCAAATGCAAAATAGCGCCGCAAATACGGGAAAGTAATGCAGAAACAGAAAAGTGCCACAAATATGGGAACCTTTGCAAATACAGAAAAAATATGCAAAATCAGAAATGTGATGCAAAAGCAGAAGAGTGGTGCAAAAAATGAAAAGTGCTGCAAATATGAGAGGCTTTGCAAAAACAGAAAAGTGACACAAAAACAGAAAAGAGATGCAAACACAGAAAAGTGATGCAAATATAAAAAAGAGATGTAAAAAAACAAAAGAGACGAAAAACAGCAATAGACGCAAAACAGAAAAGCGCTGTGAAAACAGAAAAGTAATTCAAATGCAGAAAAGAGATGCAAAAACAGAAAAAGTGATGCAAATACAAAAATGTGACAGTTTCTGCCACATCACTTCAATAGTCAGTCTGTGCCATACCATGAAAACATTTGTCATTCTAAATTCATTTAACTGTCATTTAAGAGAGCAGGAAAGATCATGTGTTATCGTACAGGTGTTTCCCATCAAGAAAATGAAAAAAAAAAAAAAAAAAAGGTTTGTCATCGGTGGCATAATACTTAAAATACCAAACCAGGCTGAGAATTTACAGATAATGTTTGTCATTTAACAGTTTCGTACAGTAAACCTTAGGTTGACTGACTGAATAATTAGGATATTTTTTTTACAGTGTACTTGCCTGATGTGCAGCTCGTGACTTCAGGTGGCGTCTGAAATACAATCTGAAAAGCGGTGCATTGACTTCCTGTCACAGTCTTGGCTCTGTTGTTGTTTCCTCTCCCTGGTGTTTCCCTGTTGTTGCTTTTTTCTCTCCTCTATCTGTCTGTGTCTGTCTGGCTCTCAATCACACTCCTGCTGCCAATCAACCTGCACACCTGAGACTCAGCCACTAATCAGGCTCCTGCAGAACAAACCACAGCCCGGCTCTGCCTCAGACTTCTGCTCCTGATACGGCCAAACTAAGTTCTAGAAACTTTAGGATTTGTGTCTCATTAAGGATCAAACTCAGTCAGGATTAGAAATGTGTTTGACTACAACCTGCCTCAACACGAGTCAAATCTCCACATATTTTTGGGTCTAAGAGACAAATTAGTGCGAAAAGTCCACAGAGAGATGTTAGAAAGGCTGCATGCTCTACCTCCCCCACACTTTATGTTGTCATATGAGAATAAAACAGAACAGTCTCCGAAGAAATGTTAAAAAAGAAACAGGAAAAACAGACCTACAGGGAAACACATGTGAGTTAGAGCTCATTTACAGAAGAGAAGGCTGCACGCTCTACTTCCCCAACTTTTGAAACTTTTATGAGAGAAAAACAGACAGAACAGTGACTAATCAAAGAAAAGGGCAGCAGAGATATAAGAGGGAGCAGATAAAGTGGGGCAAGCGCAAATTTACACCCAGAAAATTTGCACGCTCTACCTCACCCCTAATTCTGCCTTTTACAAATAACAAATAAAGACAAGACAGGGAAACAGAAAGAAGTTCGTAACCAAAATAAAAAAGATAGAAGGACATTTGATCAGGAAAAGCAGAGCCAGAGCTTGAGCCCGGTCCTTTCAGGTTAGACTGCATGCTCTGCCTCCCCCTCATTTTACATTTTCATAAAGGAATCCAAGAATGAACAGTCTCCAAAGAAATTTTAAGAGGGGGACTGGAAAGACAGAGCTACAGGGATATACCATGTGACTCAGGGCTCATTCGGAGGAGGCTGCACGCTCTACCTCCCCCTCCTTTTGCTTTTTTATGAGGGTAAAAAAGACAGAACAGGGACCAATCAAAGGAAATAGTCTGCAAAGATGTTAAAGCAGGAAAATCAGGGCAAATTCAAACTCCTGTCAGGATAGACTGTACGCTCTACTTCCCCCTTAATTCTGCCTTTTCATCAGAGAAAGAAATAAAGAAGAGGACAAGAAAACAGAAGTTTCTGATAAAAATTAAAAGAAATCCAACAAGAAAAACAGAGCCAGAGATTGAGCCCTCTTCTATCAGGTTAGACTGCACGCTCTACCTGCCCTTTATGTTTCACATTTAAATTAGGGCAGCAGTAAGAGAGAGAGGATTTTTTCAGAGATAGGTCTGAAAAGGAGATGAAACACAAAGCCGGGGCTCAGCTTCACCCCTTTCAGATAAAGCTGTATGCTTTACCTCCCCCAAAACTTTTGCATTTCCTTGAGAAAAGTAGAGAGAAACAAGAGGATCTGCAGAAATATGTTGAAAAGTGGACAAGAAAGGCAGAGCATGGACAAAAGCATAGCTCTTTCAGCTTCACCTGCATGCTCTACCTCCCCCCTCACATTGGCAATGATATGCGGGAAGAGAAAAAGTGAGAAAACAGAGAGACGATGCTGCACAGATGTGTCACAGAAAAGTAGGGACTCACCCCCTTTGGGTAAGGCTGTATGCTCTGCCTCCCCCTGTAATGGCGGATTTAGAAAGATGTTAATTGAGGAGAGGAAAGAAAATGAGAGCTCAACCTCTTCAGGTCCAGCTGCACGCTCTACCTCCCCCCTACCTTGTTGTTTTAGATCTGAGGTCACTGACACATGAAAAGAAAACTGGTGCAAAATAAGGACGCAGGAATCTTTCGTATTTAAAAAGTTGTTTGTACTTTTTTATTCAAGTTTTGTTTTTTATTTAGGGAAACTGTTAACATTTGTCTTCTCATAATGAAAATGTACATTTATCAATCTGCATAAAACATCACATATACAGTACATCAAAATAAATACATCATCTGGTGGGTTGATCGAGCGTTCACTCACAGATCGGTCTGTTAACTACAGCTACGCTATTCACATCGCAACCTCCGCGTCTGCATCTACATCTGCACGTTTGTCATTCTCCTGGTTTTTAATCCTCAGCAGGTCCAGACCTGGAGGCTCTGACTCCGGTCTACAACAGTCAATAATCTAACTATAGGTGAGAAATAAGACATCAGTGCTGCACCGGGCATCAGAGCTTCACTACAGCTAGAACCAGAACTGGACCCACTGGAGGTAAAAAAACCTGGAAACAGGAGGAAGGTGGAGACAGGAGACGACTCACAACCTTTTCAAGTTGCAACCCCTAAAATTTTAGTTCTTAATCACCTGAAAGCCCCAACATAATCCATGAAAAAGACAGAGGTGTGCTCGCTCTGCCTTTGGTTTACATGTACGCACATGAAAACAGTAGAAGTGTACTCCTATATAGTGTGATTTCATGTATGTAAATGAGAGAGAAGGACAAGTTCTCACCCTGATTTTAAAGGGAACCCAAACTGTAAGGACTAACAGGCATGAATCTGCGTAAATGTTTGTCTCAAACTAGAATTTGTTGTTTAAAGACATAACAAATTGGTTTTTCTTTAAAAAAAAATACAGTTTAAGACACAGTTTCTATCCTTCAGCCATTGTTTTACTGCAGCAATGCATTCTGGGTTGATGACGTAGATTGGTTGCTTGGTGCATCTGGATTTGGCCGTTTCCTCACTACTAGTCGCCGTAAGTCACGAGGTTTGAGGAGGGAAAAAAACATAATAATGCCACATGTGGCTGCTTTTGGGTGCACTTTTCAGTCCAAAGGAAACAAGGAGACTGATGTTAGTCTGCACAGCTTCCCAAAAGACAAGAAAAGAAGGAAGTTGTGGGAAATGGCTTGTGGGCGTAAACAACTTCCCATGGANTGTGGGTCATTATAAACGGAGACTAAAGCCAAATGCTGTGCCGACTATTTTCCAACACAAACCCACAAAACTTCCTCTGGAAACCACTGAAGTCCGCTCCAGGACTTATATGATCCTGTATGAGATCCAGCCCGGTGCAACCATATGATGTCACTACCCAGACGTTATTGCGGCGTAAACAACAATGGCGGCCTACAGGTGAAAATATTTTTTCAAATTTTATACAAACTAAGATATTTTGAGAGATTTTATTATGGTTCTTATGTAGCTGGTAAAAACACTGATCATTTAGGAAAATGCCATTCTGGTAGCCAGGGTAACTTTTAACTTCTTTGTAGCACATGAATGACAAGGGAAGTGTGCTCTACCTGCCTTGTATTTTCATGTACGTACGTAAAAGAGCAGACGACTGTGCAAACCCTGCCTTGTCTTTTTATAGGAACACATTACAGAAGAGGGTGTGTGCTCTGCCTTCAACCTTTCATTTCCATGTATGCAAATTGAAAACAGGGGAAGTTTGCTCTGCCTGCCTTATCTATTCATGTGTGCTCTTGCTGTATTTTGCTATTTTCATGTTTCGAAAGAAGTTGGGGGTGTGCTCATCCTGCCGTTTATATTCATGTTAGCATATTTTCATACATCTTAAATGAAACCATGGATAGTGTGCTCTCCCTGCCTTGTTTGTTATGCTTGCACATAAAGGAGAAGAGAGGTGTGCTCTCCCTTAAAGGACTTCACGTTACTGTACAGGAGAAAAACAGGAAGTGTGCCCTCTCTGTAGTTTTTATATGTAGTCACTTGAGAGAATAAAAAGGTGTGCTCTCCCTGCCTTTTCTTTTCATGCACACACATGACAGAAAGATGAGTTTACTCTCCCTCCCTGGTCTTTGCATGAACACACATGAAAGAAAGAAGAGTTGTGTTCTCCCTACATTGTATTTTCATGTAGTGACTTGATAGAATAAGCTGGTGTGCTCTCCCTGCCTTAATCATCCATGGCACATGTGAAAAAGAGAGACAGTGCGCCCATCCACTGTGAATCTTCATGCATTGAATGTATGCCCTGTCTTTCCTTCCATGAATGAACATAAAACTGAAGGGAGGTGTGCTCTCCCTGCCTTTGACATCAATGTACCCACATAAAAAAGAAAAGTAGTGTGCTCTCCCTGCCTTTTCCCTTTATGTACACACATTAAAAAAAGGGAATTGTGCTCTCCCTACTTCATTTTTGCATGGAAACACATGACAGTAAGTGGGGGGGTGTGCTCTCCCTTCCTGGTCTTTGCATGAATTTTCAGGAAAGAGACAGGTGGTGTGCTCTCCATGTTTTCTAATCTTGTCACTTGATTTAGTCCAGAGGTGTGCTCACCCTGCCTTTGATAATTACGTCAGCAAGTGAAAAAAAAGCAGCTGTGCTTTTCCTCATTACATTTTCATGTATGCAAATAAAAGACAGAAGAAGTGTGCTCACCCTGCCTTGTCATTTAGTGAAAAAACACATGAATTAGGAAGGAGATGTGCTCCACCTGCATCAGCCTTTTGCATTTCAAAGCTCTCAAGCAGCACAGGGTGAAATGTTTTGAATTATGATGGGTTAGGTTTAGCAATAACTGGCTCTGGAATGAAATGAAATCTGAGTGAGTGTTTTCTGCCGTTATCACTTGTTTGATTACTAGTTCCAAAGTGAAGTCTTGTTCCTGGAAATCTTAAGGATTGCAACAATTATTCGCTCAAACTCTGACACATTTCCACATCTCTGCTTTTCAGAAAAATTACCTCAAAGTGCTTTAATACCTTCACTCCTCCTGTTTCCTGTCCCTTACTCCTCCTGTTTCTCCCACATTACATCCTCCACCTCCTCGTCATTTTTGCTGATCTTTGGGTCTCTCTCCCCCATCGTCTCCCATCGTCTCCCGCCAACACCGACTCTTCCACCGTCTCCTCTCTGGTTTTCACATTTCCTCTCCCGTTTGTGGTTAAATCATCAAAAGGAGGAGAGAACGGGATCCATCGCTGCGTCTCCTGGCAGAACGGGGCTCGGACATCTTCAGTTTGTATTTACACGGCCTCCTCCCGGGCGGAGAAGGAAGGAGGAGGGCAGGAGGTGTCGGGGCGGGGAGGGGGGGGCGGTCAGTCCTGGTTCAGAAAATGTCTTTAGTGAAGTTTCTCATATCGAGACTTCGTATTCACGAGTGTCCTGCTGAGAGAGGGGAGAGGGAGCTGTTAGCACGGTGCATGTCTCAGGAGGATACGCTTTTATTTTGAAGGAAACTCACCCCCCCTGTCTCGTAGAGCGGGTTGTCGAACTCTGTCTCCACAGTGATCTGTCGGTAAGGGTGGGGGTAAATCAGGGGGAGCCTCAGGTTGGAGTGATATCTGCACCTGAATGGTAGGAGAAGAAGATGATCACCTACTTATGTTCTATTTTCCAGGATAAACTAAAGCAGAGTTTCTCAACCGTGGGGCTGGGACCCCATTTGGGGCCACCTGGATTTCAAATGGGGTCACTTGAAATGTCTCATAATTAATTTTTAAAAATGACTGATGCTCACAATGACATGCCTGAGTTTGTTCACTTTAACCTGTACAAACATAAACTTCCCATCGGGAGGAAAAACAGAAGCTCAAAAGGAACCAAACACTACAACAGCGTCTTAGAGTCACATAAAGAAATAAAAAAGGCTCCGATATTTAAAGATTTGTCCTTTTTCTCACTGATAACATAACAATCACGTTTGACACCAGTGGTTTACACAGAGGACGGGACGAAAAACATGCTCTAAAGGAGCCCTCTTTGGAGCAAAATGTGCGCTAAACTGCCTTCTAAGGAGCCAAACCAAATGCTAAAGGGCCAACACTAATCTGCCCCTTTGGCTGTTTAAAAACATGATAAACTTACCCATTAGGAGCCAAAACACACACTAAAATGTACTTTTGGGAGCAGAAAATGTGTGCCGAAATGCCTTCCTGGGAGCAAAAATACACAAAAGTGCCTTGTTGGGAGCAAAAACATGCAAAAGTAACCCCCTAAAATGCTTTTCCGGATGGAAAAATTGTACAAAAATGGCTTCTTGGGAGCCAAAACACAACCTTAGCACCTTCTTGGTTATAAAATGCATGTTAAAAAGATCTCCTTGGAACCAAATTTGTGCTAATTAGCCATTTTAGGAGCCAAAATGTGCCCCTTTGGTTGGTTTAAACATGATAATTTGACCTCCTGGGAGCCTATCTGAGCAACACAATATCTTTGTGGGAGTCAGAATATGCTGAATTGCCCTCTCTTCTTGAGAGCCAAAACTTACCCAAGTGCCCTGTTGGGAGCCAAAATATGCAGAGTGCTGACTTTTCTTGGGTGCCAAAATACACAAAAGTGCTCTTTTGGGAGCAAAAACATGCAAAGGTAGCCTCCAAAAGTGCCTTTCTTGGTGAAAAATTGTACACATAGGGCTTCTTGGGAGCCAAAACAAAACCTAAGCACCTTCTTGGTTATAAAATGTATGCCACAAATATCTCCTTGGAACCAAATTTGTGCTAATTTTCCATTTTGGGAGCCAAAATGTGCCCCTTTGTCTGGTTTAAACATGATAATCTGACCTCCTGGGAGCCAAACTGTGCACTAAAATACCTTTGTGGGAGCCAGAATATGAGGAGTGCTGACCTCTCTTGGGTAACAAAATACACAATAGTGCTCTTTTGGGAGCAAAAACATGCAAAGGTAACCTCCAAAAGTGCCTTTCTTGGTGAAAAATTGTACAAAAATGGATTCTTGGGAGCCAAAACACAACCTTAGCACCTTCTTGAGTGCCAAATGCATACTAAAAATACCCTCTTGGAACTAAATTTGTGCTCATTTTCCATTTTGGGAGCCAAAATGTGCCCCTTTGTCTGGTTTAAACATGATAATTTGACCTCCTGGGAGCCAAATTGTGCATTAAAATACCTTTGTGGGAGCCAGAATATGCTGAATTGCCCTCTCTTCTTGAGAGCCAAATCGTACCAAAGTGCCCTGTTGGGAGCCACAATATGTAGGGTGCTGACTCCTCTTGGGAACCAAAATACACAAAAGTGCTCTTTTGGGAGCAAATATACACCAAGGTGCCCTGTTGGGAGCCAAAATATGAGGAGTGCTGACCTTTCTTGGGTACCAAAATACACAAAAGTGCACCTTTGGGAGCAAAAACATGCAAAGGTAACCTCCTTAAATGCCTTTCTTGGTGAAAAATTGTACAAAAATGGCTTCTTGGGAGCCAAAACAAAACCTAAGCACCTTCTTGAGTGCCAAATGCATACTAAAAATACCCTCTTGGAACTAAATTTGTGCTAATACTCCATTTTGGGAGCCAAAATGTGCCCCTTTAATTGGTTTAAACAGGGTTATCTGACCTCCTGGGAGCGATACTGTGCATTAAAATACCTTTGTGGGAGCCAAAATATGCTGAATTGCCCTCTCTTCTAGAGAGCCAAAAGTTACCAAAGTGCCCTGTTGGGAGCCAAAATATGCAGAGTGCTGACTCCTCTTGGGAACCAAAATACACAAAAGTGCTCTTTTGGGAGCAAAAACATGCAAAGGTAACCTCCAAAAGTGCCTTTCTTGGTGAAAAATTGTTCAAAAATCTTCTTCTTGGGACCCAAAACACAACCTTAGCACCTTCTTGAGTGCCAAATGCATACTAAAAATACCCTCTTGGAACTAAATTTGTGCTAATTTTCCATTTTGGGAGCCAAAATTTGCCCCTTTGTCTGATTAAAACATGATAATCTGACCTCCTGGGAGCCAAATTGTGCATTAAATTACCTTTGTGGGAGCCAAAATATCTGCCAAAGTACCCTCTCTTTGTGAGAGCAAAAATATGTCAAAGTGCCCTCTCCTCATGGAAGCCAAAATACGCAAGGGTACCCTTCTGGGAGCAAAATTATACAACAGTACTTCATTTGGAGCAAATATTTACAGGGTTTTGACCCCTCTTGGCAGCCAAAACAAACAAAAGTGCTCTATTTTGATCAAAAATACCCAAAAGTTGGGAGCCAAAAGGAGAAGGAGACGCCTTCTTGGAAGCCAAAATACTCAGAAATACCCTTCTGGGAGCAAAAATGCTCTTTTGGGTGCAAAAATATGCAAAAGTGCTTCATTTGGAGCCAAAATACACCAAGGTGCCCTGTTGGGAGCCAAAAATGCGGAGTGCTGACTCCTCTTGGATGCCAAAAAACACAAAAGTGCTCTTTTGGGAGCAAAAAATATGCCAAAAGTGCCTCCTTTGGAACCAATGTATCTGTTAAAAAATTTTTTTGGGGAGCCAAAATTCGCAAAAGTGCTTTCCTTGGAGCTAAAATACATATAAGTGCCCAGTTGGGACTAAAAATGTGCAAAGATTGCTCTCTTGGGTGCCAAAATATGTAAAAGTGCCCTTCTGGGAGCCAAAACTTGCGCTGTATTTGTCTTTTTTTAGCGTCCAAGAGGTGAACGTTGTCGTTGTTAGTGCGATGAAGCTGCAGACTTTTACTGAAACATTAATTCTAGTAAGAAAATGTCTTTGGGGTCGTTGGAAAATTGTGGTGTAAAAAAGGGGTCAGGGTCCAAATTAGGTTGGGAGTCACTGAGTTAAAGCGACACCAAAGCAGAGATCTCACCGTGTGACGTAGACGTAAACTCCGCCCAGCAGCACCGACAGCAGCAGAACCAGGATGAAGATGGCGAGCGCGATGTTCCCTCCATCCAACGTGGATCCCGCCGTCGCTTCTGCAACTGTGAGAGAAGGAGCGAATAAGAACAGAGTGAGCTGAAGTCAGAATATCAGACAGGGACAAATGACGGCTCAGCGAAGCAGAGAAAGTCATGAGCACAAACAGGTGCACGCATCAACACAAACACAAACACGGCGAGCGCCAACGCTGCAGGCAGATGTTTGCTGAAGCAGGCCGGGCAGACACAGGGGTGAAGAGCTGTAAATCTTTGGTTTGTTCTGGAAAACAAACTGTGTGCTCGACTCATTATGAGAGCACACACACACTCACACACACACACATACACACACACACACTCGGGTTCAGACTCACCTTCCAAAGCATGGTTGCCAAAGCAGTCATGGTTGGCTGCAAGACACGGTTCTGTCAGTCAGTGCACGTCAACATCAACATCAGTCTTCATGTGGGGGGGGGGGTCAATTTGCATCAAGGCTGCTGTCAGCTGACCGCTCACTAAACCTGACCCCCTTTTTCTGTTTCTGCAGGTTTAAAACTCATTAAACTCTTTTCATCTTCAGCCTGACATCAGACATTTAAATCAGGGTTTTCTGAGCAGGAAATAAAAACTTCCTTAAAGGGACAGTGAGGACTTTTTAGGTGATCTTGTAAAAGAGTCATCACGACATATATTCCTGATCGTAATCCACAATTTAAAATGAAATTATCAGCACTTAAATATGTTATTGCTAAAAGCTTATTCTCTGCTTCCTGACCACATGATTTATGGGAAGTTCACGTTTCTATGACAACGACCACTGACGGCGTTTACCAGAGAAAAGAGAGATCTGAGTTTTTCTCTGCTGGAAACGATTTCTATGATTTATTTAGTAAAAGTCAGACAAGAAAGAGACAGAGGAGCAGAAGAAAGATAAACAGGAGAGAGATAGAGCACAGGCTAAAGGCTAAAACATGAGCTAAAGGATAAAATTTGAGATAAAGGCTTCAAAACGAGCCAAAGGTTAAAAAAAAGTGAGTTTAAGGCTGAACTCAAAAACTCAAGCAAAGAGGCAAAATTTTTAAATAAAAATTCATAATTTTGGGGCAAAAGTTGAAATTTCAAACTAGAAAGATTAAATTTGGAGTTTAAAAGTCAGAATTTTGAGATTAATAGTCAAAACTACGAGGTAAAAGTTGAAATTTTGAGTTTCAATATTAGATTTTGGGTGCAAATTTCAAGATAAACTGTCAAAAATTATGAGCTTAAAGTTAATTTTGCACTAAAAATTATCCAAATTTTGAGTTAAAAAGTAAAAATTTTGGGATAAAAAGTAAAACATTATGGGGCAAAAGTTGAAATTTGAGCTGAAAAACAATCAAACTTCGAAATTTAAAAGTCTAAATTTTGAGTTTAAAAGTCAAAGTTTCATGATAATAGTTAATTATCTGAGATATCATACTCAGAACTCTGAGATAAAAAGTCAAAAGCTTGAATTAAATAGTCAAAATTATGGGCTAAAACTTGAAATATCAAACAGAAAAATCAAATTCTGAGTTTAAAAGTCATAATTTTGAGATTAATAGTCAGAACTGTGAAGTAAAAGATAAAATGTTGAGCATTAAATTTACATGTTGAGTGCAAAAGTCAAAATTTCAAGATAATCAAAGTTATGGGCTAAAAGTTGACAATTTGCACTGAAAAAAAATCCAAATTTGAGTTAAAAAGCAAAGATTTTGAGATTAAAAGTCAAAATTATGGGGCAAAAGTTGAAATTTGAGCTGAAAAACAATCAAACTTCAAAATTTAAAAGTCAAAATTGAAACAAAAAAGTCAAAATTTTGAGTTTAAAAATCAAAGTTTCATGCTAATAGTTAATTATCTGAGATTTCATACTCAAAACTCTTAAATAAAATCTCAAAAGTTCAAATTAAATAGTCAAAATTATGGGCTTAAAGTTGAGATATTGAACTGAAAAATTATATTATGAGTTTAAAAGTCAGAATTTTGAGATTAATAGTCAAAACTTTGAAGTAAAAGATTAAATTTTGAGCTTGAAAATTACATTTTGAGTGCAAAAGTCAAAATTTCAAGATAAACCATTAGAATTATTGGCCAAAACTTTAAATTTTGCACCAAAGAAAAAAAAATCAAATTTTGAGTTTAACTGCAAACATTTTGAGATCAGTCAAAATCATGGGGCAAAAGTTGAAATTTGAGCCGAAAAACAAACAAAATTTGAGTTTTAAAGACAAAATTTGACCCCGAAAGTCAAAATTCTGTGATAAAAGTGAATAATCTGAGATATCAAAGAAAAATATTCTGAGAGAAAAAGTCTAAATTCTGAAATAAGTCGCCAAAATAAAGGGACAAGAGCTGAAATTTGTCATATCTCCCAATTTTTAACTTTACATGTGCAAAATAAAAAAAATCTAAAAAGGAGAAGTCCAGCAAAATGAGGGAAATCCAGAAAAAAAAAATCGGAAAAAATATGGGCTAAAAGTTGAAAATTTGCCCTGAAAAACATCTAATTTTTGAGTTTAGAAGCCAATAATTTGAGACAGAAAGTCAAAACTGTTTGGCAAAAGTTGAAATCTGAGCTGGAAAAAATCAAAATTTGAGTTTAAACGTCAAAATTTTGTGATAAAAGTTGATAATCTGAGGTATCAAAGTCAAAATTATGATATAAATAGTCAAAATAATGGGGCAAGAGTTAAAATTCGGCATATTTCCAAATTTTTGACTTTGCATACGAGAAAAAAAGAAAAAATTGAAGAGGAGAAAACTGGTTAAATGAGCAAAATCCAGAAATCTAAAGCCAGTGTTTGATATTTTCAACTTGCAGAAATTGTCTTCAATCCATTTTTTCTGTTTCCATTCTTCAAATGTTTTTCCTTCAAATGTTTTTGGGGAGTGTTGTAAATAAATGTTTTGGTTATGAAGCTACTTTGTGGTTTTTGTTAGAGGCTCCTAACTCTTTTTGGGTTATAAAGAATATGGTCACACTGATATTAAATTAATCTAGCACAAAGACTGACCCCCTTCTTTTGCCCCCCCCATAAATATTTTTGTAGATCCTCCTCTTCACCTGCAGCTCTTCCTGCTCTTAAAGGGTTTTTTTTTTTTTTTAGTGCTCGGTCACCAGCATGCACTGCAGCACCATCAATCCACCAGGCAGGAAAAACTCCCACAAACATTGTGTTCATGCACAGATCCAGAGTAAAAGAGAACATGGGGAGGGGGGAGAGGGGGGGGGTCATTCCAAACAAACACCCATGAGTGTGCAGAAGCCTCACCCCTGCAGAGAGGAAGTGGTCCGCTCCAGAACGAGGGATTTCCAAGGATGCATTTGATGGCCACCTCCCCGATGAGCTCGTAACCTTGGTAACAAACGAAGGTGAGCGACTCCCCGGGCAGGTAGAGTCTCTTGGACAGGATCTGGTAGCCGTTGTCAGGGAGACCGGGGTTTTCACAGGAAACCGAGTCTTCGGCTTGAAGAGGGAGAAAAAGATGTGAGTGCGTCAGAGCTGGACTGACAGATCTGACAGGCTGCGGCTGAGGTGACATGACTCATGGATAATCTCCGCCCCCTCCTCCAGGTGGCTGCCGGCTGATTGGTACGGTACATTAGCATTGAATTAACATATCAAACAGCCCGCGCAAACATTAATATCCCTGAAAACACACACACATGCACAAACACACACACACACACACACTGTCAGTCCTGGGATGAAAACGCTGAAGATGAAGCTTCGTGGCTCTGGCACCATGAGACGCTGTGATCTGTGTCAGCAGAGGAGAGAAGGAGCCAGGACGAAGAAATCACACAAACCCACTCATGTTAGATCGCGCAGCTACAGAGAGAGAGCCTTTAATCTTCAGTTAACGGCCGCGTGAAAGCGTCTCTCCTGATGACAGGCTTCAGGATTCAAGAGAGAAAAATCACCAACAAACCACAGGACTCACTGCTGCTGCTGCAGGAAATAACCAGGCTGCTGCACGCGCCAATGTTCCAGGGGTTCAATCTGAATCTAAATCACACAGGGCTGAATGATTTACAAAAATTATCTAATTGCAATCAATATTTCCTATATGCAATTGCAATTTTTTGTACAATTATTTCCAGGTTCCCATCTTCATAGTAGAACATGAACAGTTTCATTAATTACAGCACAACAACAACAACCCACTACCACTACAACTGGGACTGATTTTTACACATTTTAACCACTTTTACCTTCTTTTTTCACACTTTTGAACAATTTTATACCTTCTCACTATTTTTCAGGTTCAATCCCAATTTCCTTGCCAATTTTTGACACTTTTCACGCTTCTTTGCCCCATTTTTTGCAACAAACTGACAATTTCCCAAGTTTAATCCCAACTTTCTTGACATTTTTGTTGACTTTGGCTATTTTTTTTGCCACTTTTCACTGATTTTTGTCACTTTTTTTCACCATTTTTGCTATTTTCTGACTTTTAAAGTTCAAAATTTTTCTTGCTTTTTGGCCACTTTGGTCACTTTACACTCTTTTTTGCCACTTTTTAACCATTTTGTTTTTCTCGACATACTGGATATTTCCAAGTTCAATCCCAATTTTCTTGGCATTTTTGTTGACTTTGACCATTTTTCACAATTTTTCACCATTTGTCACATTTCCCCCCATTTTTGCTACTTTCTGAATTTTTTAAAGTCCAAAATTTTCTTGTTAATTTTGTTACTTTTTGGCCATTTTATTCACTTTCACTCCTTTTATGTCACTTTCGGACTATTTTTTGATACTTTCCTCTTATTTACTAGTTTCACTCCCAATTTTTCTTACTAACTTTATGCTATTTTTTTTACCAACTTACGTCACTTTTCAGTCTTTTTCTGTCACTTATAGACCATTTTTGGGAATAAATTAACAATTTTCTATGTTTAATCCCAACTTTTTTTGCCATTTTTGTTGAATTTGGCAATTTTAACCACTTTTCACTATTTTTTTTGGTCACTTTTTTCACCATTTTTGCCACTTAATGAATTTTTTTAAGTTTCCTCCAAAATATTCTTGCTGATTTGTGTTGCTTTTTGGCCATTTTAGTCACTTTTCACTATTTCTTTGACACTTTTGGGTCATTTTTTGATACTTTCTTACTATTTTCCAGGTTCACTCCCAATTTTTCTCGCCAACTTTGTGCTATTTTTTACCAATTAATGTCACTTTTCAGTCTTTTTCTGTCACTTACAGACCATTTTTAGGAACAAATTGACAATTTTCTAAGTTGAATCCCAACTTTTTTTTGCCATTTCTGTTTACTTTGGCCACTTTTCACTGTTTTTCATCACTTTTTTCACAATTTTTGCCACTTTCTGAATTTTTTTTAAGTTTCCTCCAAAATATTCTTGCTGATTTTTGTCGCTTTTTGGCCATTTTAGTCACTTTTCACTATTATTTTGACACTTTTGGGTCATTTTTTTGCAACAAACTGACTATTTTCCAAGTTAAATCCCAACCCTTCTGGCCATTTTTGTTGACTTTGGCCATTTTTACCCCTTTCACTGCTTTTCATCACTTTTTTCACCATTTTTGCAAATTTATGAATTTCTTAAATTTTTTCTGCCCAAATTTTCATGCTGATTTTTGATGCTTTTTCGCCAGTTTAATCACTTTTCAGTCTTTTTTGCCACTTTTGGACCATTTTTTGCTACTTAATGTGTATTCCCAGGTTTTATCCCAATTTAAATGCCAATTTTTGCTGCTTTTTTTCCTCTTTTCTCCACTTGTATAGTTTCTTTTATAAAGGTAGTTTTTAACAGTTTGTCTCTTTGGTTGAGTAACTCTGGTGTAGAACAGAAAACATCTGCTGCAAAAACTGTAGCTGATATTTTGACACATTTGTGGTTATAGAAATATTTCACTGTCTGTGTTTAGAATATTGCAACAGGACAGATTGTGATTTAATCTAATCTGTGATTAATTACCCAGTCCTAGTTTCTTTTATGATCAGGAAACACTCTCACTTCTGCGCTGGTTCCTTGGAGAAAAATTGAACAAATGAGAAGTTCTCTGATCTCTGATACTCACTGACACAGTGAGGGAGGCGGGACGTCCACACCGGCGTCCCCGGCTCTCGGCCGTAGCAGGTGATGGTGGCGCCGCCCTGCAGGATGAAGCCGGGGTTGCAGCTGTACTGGATGGTGGTTCCCACCAAGAGTTTGGGGTCAGACAGAGACCGAGTGGAGTGTTCCACGTGACCCGGGTCTGAACAGTACATGACTGAGACAGAGAGAGAGAGAGAGAGAGAGAGAGAGAGAGACAGAGACGTTACATGAGGAAAACTGAGAAACTAAAAAGCAATGTGTTACATAAAATCACTTAAAAATCTAACAGCAACACAGATGAATATCACACACAACACACACATTGAAAGTCAGGACTGAATGTTTGAACCTAACGTCCTCTTCCCTAAAAACTTAACTCTGATTTCAGAATCCCAAGAGAAGTATAAGAGTTCTAGAAAAAGTCAGAATACTTAAAAAAAATCCCATATTGTGAGACTAATGTTACAATTCCGAGTTACGAGAAAAAAGTTATGGCTCTTTCAAAAAAAAGCTAGAGTTCCAGGCAAAAAAAAGACTTCTAGAAAAAACAAGACTTATGGAAAAAAAAATCTAAATTTCAGAAATTTCAGAAAATTTAAGAAATCTCTAAAAAGTCGAAGTTCTATGAAATAGTTAGAAGTCTAAGAAGAGATCAGGATTCTAGAAAAATGTTTCAATCCACAGAAATGTCTGGAATAAGTTTAGGAAAGACCAAACATTTCAGTTCTGATAGAATATTAAGAGATGCAGTTAGGGTCAGATTTTGTTTAGATGAGAGTCAAAATTTTATATAGTAAAAAGTCAGAGTTCTTGAAAAAAAGAGCAGAATTCCTGAGAAATTCAGAGTTTTGAGAAAAACAGTAAAGTCTGAGTGAAGTTATAGAAAAAGAGGGGAATCTAGAAAAGGTCAGAAATCTACAGAGAAAGTCAGAGTAAGGTCAAAAGTGTAGAAAAATGAAAAAATTCTTGAGAAACAAAAAAAGATAAAATCCCTAAGTTGGAGTTCTAGAACAAATTAGAATTCTAAGAATAGATAAAGGTTCTAGAAAATGGTACAATGCCATTTAAAGATACAGCTTCTTGGTTATCAGTTCAAATAATTTCTGAGAGAAAGTCAGATTTCTTTTTCTCGGAGTTGAAATTCTAGAGACGGTCTAGAAAAATAAAGAGTCGTGAGAAAAAAACGTAAGCAGTAGTAATTAGAGTCCAGACTTCTAGAAAAAATTATACTCCAAGAAAATGTATGAAATCTAGAAAGGGTCAGAATTATGTTAAAAAAAATTATTTAAAAAAAAAAGAAAAATTTTAAAACAGTCAGAAATTCCTGATTGGAGCAAAATTTCTAGAACAGGTCAGCGTTCATGAAAAGTAAAAGTTTTGGGAAAGAGTCACTCAGCTCCAGTGGAGTGTTTGTGTCAGAAATCTGACCTTAAAATCAGAGATGTAGAAATATTCTAGAATATGTCCCCGGGTCTAGACGACATTAAAACTAAATGTTGTTATTAGATAGAGGTTCTAGAAAATGGTACAATTCCATTTAAAGATACAACTTCTTGGTTATCAGTTCAAATAATTTCTGAGAGAAAGTCAGATTTCTTTTTCTTGGAGCTGAAATTCTAGAAAAGGTTAGAGTTCCAGAAAAAATAGCGTTCTTTCAAAAAAAAAGTGAGATTACCAGTAAGAGTCAGAGTTCTTTTGAAAAAAGTTAAACTCCAAGAAAAGGGTGGAAAACTAGAAAGATCAGATTTTTTCTGAAAAGTCAGTTTAGCAAAAAACAAGGAAAATTAGAAAAGCAGAAATTCTAGAAAAAGTCAGTGTTCACGAAAAAGCAGTGGCTATGGGAGAGAGTTTGTGTCAGAAATCTGACCTTAAAATCAGAAATGTAGAAATATTCTAGAATTTGTTTCTACTTTTACTTGCTTAGACGACATTAAAACCACATGTTGTTATTCGATAGAGGTTCTAGAAAATGGTACAATTCCATTTAAAGATACAACTTCTTGGTTATCAGTTCAAATAATTTCTGAGAGAAAGTCCGATTTCTTTTTCTTTGAGTTGAAATTCTAAAAAAGGTCAGGGCTCTAGAAAAGTTTAGAGTCCCGAGTAAAAGTGAGAGTCCAGGCTTCTAGAAACAAGTAAAACCCCAAGACAATGTTGGAAATCTAGAAAGGGTCAGAATTCTAGTGAAAAGTCAGAGTTTAACAAAAAAAAAGGAAAATATGAAAATGTCAGGAATTTTGATCAGAGCAAAAATTCTAGAACAAGTCAGTGTTTATGAAAAAGCGATAACTGTGTCAGAATTATGACGTTGAAATCAGAAAACGTAGAAATCTTTTTCGAATGTTTCTAGTTTAATCGGTCTAAAATTACATTGAAAAGAAAATGTTGTTTAAAGATGCTTCAAATCCTCACAAAAGTCTGGAAAAAAGCTGATTTTAGTGACAGTTTTCAGAGGATAAAGAGCACATTTGTCAGATTAAAAAAGAACGTTAAATGCTTTAACTCAGTTTGATGTCAGATTTCAGGAGCTGGTCTAGAAAAGCTGAAGTTCCTGACTCCAGTTTGTGGTCATAAGCACAAGACGTGTTGACGAAGGTGAAACTGACTCTTTTCACAGAAAGGCGGCTGTGAGCTCCAGGACAGGTCCAGCTGACAGGTCAGGGTCTCCCTCCCCACCAGGTCGTAACCCGGGTCGCACTGATACGTGATCCTGGCCCCTCGGACCAGAGCGATGTGGGACGTGGTCTTCCACCCGTTCTGGATCTCGGGCAGATCTGGACAGGAGTCGTTTCTGGAAACCTCTGAAACAAACAGCAACAACAGGAGAAGATTGATACAAGTCCAGAGAAGTGTTTTCAGCAACATCTGATTCTGGCACCTGTGATTTTGTGAGGAATCCATCGCCACGACGACGACGACTTAGTGTTTGACTGTGTGATGGATTTGATGTGAGCTGGACTCTTTTCAAACATCGTCTCTGCAGTAAAAACAGTTTGAAGAAGTCGTGGTTTTTAATTCTGACTCCCACAGAAACGTTTGAAACGAAATTATTACAGGCTGTCAGTTCGCTGTCAGAGCCGCCGTCATCTGCAGCAGGAAGAAGAAATGTTTTTATCTGTCTGTGCCGCTGCAGGGATTTTACTTTAGAAGTGAAACGGATTTAACTCCTGCATCAAAAACTTCAACCAGCTCAGCTTTAAGAAAAATGTTTTAAAGTTTCCAGTTTGTGAAGAGCAGAGAGGAGACACAAGCAGCAACATTATCACTTTTTATTTCGTGAATTTGACTTTTTATCTAGAAATTTGGACCTAATATGAGCAAAAATAGAAATAATCCCAACAACACCAGTTTTTCTTTTTCATTTTTTTAAACTGGCTTCCAGAAAGAAGCAAACATATGACGTTGAAATGTGGAAGAAAGTTTGATTCTCTGAGAAGAAAAAAGCCCATTTCTGTTAAAAGATAAAAAAACACCTGGCTTTTTTGAGAATTTTAATTGCTTATAGAGTCAGATGTTTTTGATTAAAAAAATTAAAATGTGGAGAAATAGTCAAAATTATGAGATAATAGATAAAAATTTGAAGATTTTTAAACAAAAATCTTGAGAAAACAAAATAAAAAAGGCCAAATTTTCAGATGAAAAGTCATAATTTTGGTTTAAAATAAGTCCCAATTGGTACAAAATAATTGTACTTTCAAAATAAAATCTGTAATTATGAGATGAAAAGTCAAAGTTTTGAGAAGATAAAGTCAGAATATTGAGAGAAAAAAAGTCAAAGTTTTGATATTAAAACTTCCAACTTTGCTAAATGTTAAATGTTTGAAGGAGGAACTCCAAATTTTGACATGAAATTAGAAATATTAAGATTTTCAGTCAAACTTTTGAGATATTCAAGTCAGTATGCTGAGAGAATTAAGTCAGGAAAAAGGGAAAAAGTCAACTTTTGGGTGAAATTCAAAACTGTGAGGTAAATAAAAATCAATATTTTAGAATATTTCATCCAAAATTTTAAAAAGTACAGACATAATATGAGAAAAGAGTTGAAATTTATAGAAAAAAAGTTGAGATATTCACACAAAGAAACTGAGAAAAAAAATAATTATATGATTAAAAAAAAAATCCAGATTTTAAGTTACAGAGTCAAAATTCGAGAAATTGAAGTTGAATTATGACAAAAGAGTCCAAACTTAGATTAAAAGTCAAGATTTTTAGATAAAAAGTTTAAATATCCAGACAAAATTTTGAGAGAAAAACATTAAATTACAAGATTGAAAACGAAAACTCAAATTTTAAGATATTAAAGCCAAAACTTGAGAAATTTAAATTGGAATTATTTAGATTTTAAAGTCAGAATTGAGATAAAAGTCATATTTTTTTAGATGAAAAGTCAAAATTGTAAGATAGTAAAATAAAATCTCATTGTTTTAAAACCTTTACTGGTGTAAATGAGCTTCTTTACCAAGACCCTAGTTTCTCCTAGAGCCCAGGCTTCTTCTTTTTTGTTTTTTAGAAAATGGTCACTTTAATGTTGAATCCACATTTTTGTGCAGATTTTGTCTTTTAAAGTTTGAGCTCTTAAACTTTTGATCAGCTGATGAACAGAATATTTACCTTTGACTGTATTCTGAAACTCTACTTTGTACCTTTTTAAGATCCAACGGTGAAAAAAATAAATTCCTGAAATTTTAGGATCCTGTTCCTCAGATTTAAAGTTTTCTTTTTACGGTTTAATGAAGGCAGATTTTATAATCTTTGTGTTACTCTGACTCTCCTGACATCATCAGTCCTGTTATCAGCTCCACAGGCTTTTTTTCTCATTTCCTTATTATTCATACGGTTCCACAGAGTTTGTTTTGTCTCTGTGGATCCTGAAATCTCTGAAAACTCAAAGGAAAAAAAAAAAAGAACAAAACCAAAGTATCTGCAGTGTCCGCTCACACCAGGAAGAAAACTGGGAGAAATAATGAAACTCTGCCTTTACACTGACAAAAAAATCATTTCAGCTTAGAGATAAATAAATCAGGGCTTGTCTGATGAGAAAAAGTGTGTGTGTGTGTGTGTGAGAGTGTGTGTGTGTGTGTGTGTTTGATGATTGACGGAGCAGAGTACAGTATTGCATTACACAGTACAGTATAATGGGCCAACAGGGATTTGTAAGTCGAAGGATTCGCCATCAATTATTCATTCTCTATTGACTTTCTGTGCGCAGCCGAGTGTGTGTAGGGAGTAATATATTCTACACACACACACACACACACACACACACACACACACACACACACACAGAGTCAAAGAGAGTAGCCCACATATTCATGCTGTGTCTCCTTGATTTGCTCCTGCGGGAAGTGTGTGTGTGTGTGTATAAGGTGACGAGTGAATTGGACAGTGTGTGTCCTCGTTTCTGCGTGTGTGTGTGTGTGTGTGTGTGTGTGTGTGAGCCTAAATTGGAGTCAGGTGTTGCATACGGGAGGCAGAGCAGATTAATGTGTGTAAAAGGAAGAAGTGAGCTTGTTTGGCTGCTTGTTAAACTCTGAGCTGGTGTGTGTGTGTCCAAATGTGTGTGCGTGTGTGTGTGTGTGTGTGAGGCCGGGTGAGATGGTGAAACAGATACGATGTGATTGAATAAGGGCAGAGGAAATGAAAGGAAGACAAATAAAGATGAAAGGAGAGATGATAAACGGAGGCGGCGGTTGGAAGAGGAAGAGAAATCAGAATAAATGGGAACCAAAGTTTTCAGATCTCTTAAGAAGAAATGATTTTATATTTCTCTTTTTGTTAACAGGTCTAAAAAAAACGTCTCTGTCGCTCCGAACAGAAAACATTCATCTCTATTAGCACATTCAGCTCTAAACCTACTGAAGGAAAAAGAGTCAGTGAAGAGAGCAAACACAGACACAGGTTTAAACGAGTCCAGTCTACAATCCTATGTTATTTTTTAATTCATACTTTTCCATTTATCAACCCAATAAAACTCATCCTGCTCCAAAGCTGTGACAAAAATCTGCTTCATCTGCTTCATCTGCATATATTTGAAAACAGATGCCATACGGACTTGGTTTGGAATATTTTTCTTACTTTAATCACGAAAGAAAAGCAATTAACCGACCAAGACTCCATTTCCCATGAGCACTTGCACACAAACTGTTGTGATGTCATGCCTTGTGTATTTGTTTTGAAACTGAAAGTAGATAATAGCTTTTTTTTTTTAACTCTATTACTTTGTTTAAGAGAATTTTTTCACCAGATACAACATGATGAGTTAATGGATTTATCAACAGTTACATACAGGTTTTAGCCTTCAGTCCATGTTTTAGCGTTTTTTTTAGGTATTTTGGCCTTTAGCTCGTGTTTGAGCCTTTATGTTTTGGCTCCCAAGAAGACACTTTTGCATATTTTGTCGCCCAATAGAGCGCAATTGTGCATTTTGACTCTCAAAAGGAAACTTGCACACTATTTTTTTCCCCAAGGAAAGGCACTTTTCTAATGTTTTCCCACAAGAACACTTTTGGATATCTTGGCTCCAAAAAGAGCATTTGTGCATTTTGGCGCCACAAAAGACACTTGCACATGTTTTGGTTCCCAAGAAGGCATTTTTGTCTTTTTAGGCCCCCAAAAGAGCAAATTAGGACATGACTTGGCTTCCAACAAGACAATTGGTTCAAGTTTTGGCTCCCAAAAGGACACTTTTGCCTTTTTGTCTCCAATGAGTGGCCTTATTGGGCGTCCAAATGAGCAAGTTTGCACACGTTTTGGCTCCCAAAATGACAATTTTGTATATTTTGGCTCCAAGAGAGAAAATTGTGCATATCAGGTCTCAAAAGAACACTTGTCCAAGATTTGGCTCCCAAGAAGCCACTTTCTCAAGTTTTGAGAGCCCTTTTGTGTGTTTTGGGTCCAAGAAGAGCATTTGTGCATTTTGGCATCTGAAAGGACACTTGCACATGTTTTGGTTCCCAAGAAGGCACTTTTGCCTTTTTGGGCATCCAAATGAGCAAATCCACACAATTTGGCTCACAATAAGTCACTTTTGTGTCTTTTGGCTTCTAAGAGTTTGCCTTTTTGTGCTCCTAATTGAAAACATTTACACACGATTTGTCTCCCAAAAGGACAATTGCTCAGGTTTTGGTTCCCAAAAGGACACTTTTGCCTTTTTTGTCTGCAAAAAGTGTCCTTTTTAAGGCTCCCAAATGAGCAAGTTTGCACACATTTTGGCTCCCAAAAGGACAATTTTGTGTATTTTGGTTCCAAGAGTTTGCACATGTGGCTCCCAAGAGGGAACATTTGTGCATTTTGGCTCCCAAAAGAACACTTGTCCAAGATTTGGCTCCCAAGAAGCCAATTTTCTCAAGTTTTGAGAGCCTTTTTGCGTATTTTGGGTCCACGAAGAGCATTTGCGCACTTTGGAGGACACTTGCACATATTTTGGCTCCCAAGAAGGCACTTCTACGTATTTTGGCTCATAAAAAGAGCAAGTTTGCACAAGTTTTGGCTCCCTAGAGGAAACTTTTGTGTATTTTTATTCCTAAGAGATTACCTTTTTTGCCTCCCAAGAGGGAATATTTGCGCATTTTGGCTCCCAAAAGAACATTAGTCCAAGATTCGGCTCCCTGGAAGACACTTTTCTCAAGTTTTGAGAGCCTTTTTTTCCATTTTGGGTCCAAGAAGAGCATTTGCGCACTTTGGAGGACACTTACATATATTTTGGCTCCCAAGAAGGCATTCATGTGTATTTTGGCTCCACAGTTTGCCTTTTTTTGGCTCCAAAATGAGCAAATCCACACATAATTTGGCTCTCAAGAGGACACTTGCACAAGTTTTGGCTCCCAAAAGGACACTTTTGCCTTTTTTGTCTCCAAAGAGTGGCCTTATTTAGGCTCCCAATTGAGTAAGTTTACAGACATTATGGCTCCTAAAATGACAATTTTGTGTATTTTAGCTCCAAGAGTTTGCCTATTTTGCCTCCCAGGAGGGAACATTTGTGCATTTCAGGTCTCAAAAGAACACTTGTACAAGATTTGGCTCCCAAGAAGGCACTTATGCGTATTTTAGCTCCAAAATGAGCACATTCACACACGATTTGGCTCTCGAGGACACTTGCACAAGTTTTGGCTCCCAAGAGTTTGTGTATTTTGGCTCCCAAGAGAGCACATTCATGTGTTTTTCAGCCAATCAGATACTCAACCTCATGTTTTTGCTCACACTTATGCCTCAGAAGAGGAAACAACTTAATACTTTTGGTGACCCCATGTTGTGTCCAGACCCCAAGATTGAAAAAAACTGTTTTAATGAATGAAAATGATTTATTGTTTTGAGGATGGACTGAGCTTTTTGGGGACTATTTTCTGCAGCGGATGAATCCACCTTTAAAGCTGTGGTGTGTTTGCTGCAGCAGGACGGCGTATGTGGGATTAAAAAGTTGAACTAAACTAAAGTGTGTGTTCCTGTTCATAGAGGGAAACATCATCAGAGCTGCAGTCTGACTCATCTGACTGTGTTTGGACAGAAACGGAGATTTACAGCTTTGAGGAGGGAAATATTTTACATTTGGGTCTAAATACGCAGAGATGCATCATCAAACATCCACAGACTCTCACCCATGTAGTTGATGATGAATCCTTCGCCTTTGCCGAAAACGAGTCCTGCAGGATCGGAGTGGAACGTGACGGTGAGGTCAGGCGTGGTGGAGGAGAGTTTGAACGGGCTGCTCCCGCCCACGTAGCGCCCAAGGATACGCGTGGCGACCTCGTCCCCGTCGGTGATGGTCAGTATGTCGCTGTCGCTGATGTTCAGGCTGAAAGAGACGGAGAAGAAGAGACGCTGGTTTGACGTCAGGATGAGTCAGAGAGCAGCGTGTCCACAGCCGACCGTGTGGGCGACGAGGTGACCTCAGAGGCTAAACGCTGAGGCGTCTGCAGGCCGAGTGTTTAACAGGCTGTAAACACGGCCATGTGTCGGTGCCCCGCAGACGTTTGCATCAACACACACCCTCACACACACACTCAGGGAGAGCAGACTCTTTAGATATGCAGCCTGCATGCTTTGAAAGAAGGAAAGGTTACATAAATACAGCAAAGGATGTAAACAAATCACTGCTGACATTTACAAACTGCAGAAACACACGATGACTGAACGAGTCTGAGGTTAGAAAAAGAACTTCAGTCTGAAACCTTCACTTTATCCTGATTTTCACGTCTGACAGCCACTTCTAGGATCCACTTACTCCATATTTCTGCAGTTTATTTTACAGATGCGATGTCATTGGAGGCCTTGGTGAATTTCCCAAACATGAAAAATCTGCACTGGGCATAATCAGAGATGCCATTTAAATACCATTAAGCATTGGAAAAGATATTTATGTCAACTGAATTCAACTTAATGTTAAAATCATTAAAACCACTTTGTCAACAACTGCGTGAGCAAATAGTCCAACAGTCTAAGAACAATGTTTCTCAACTTTGTCCAACTGACTCATTTACAGTAAAGATACGAATGAGATGCTTCACTTTTCTTCACATATCAAATCTTTTTAGTGAGTGATGGTTTTCGTGAAGCCGCTCCTGTGTGGGCTCCTGTGGTCGATGACGTCAGCGTCTGTTATGACATGTTCCCTCCCACACAGAAGCATGAAAAACTAATCCATCCATCTTCCTGCCCTCAGAACAATAACGCTGTCAGATTGCGGTGCAGAAACCTTTCATTGCAGAGCACTAACTTGTGAGTTAAGCCGCTTTAAAAACTCTCGGCCTCCCGGGCTTTTTATTGTAACGAGCAACCACAGCTTTAAACACTTCATGTGAACGTATGACGACAGCAAAGTGTATATTTAATGTTCAAACTGATAAACTTTATTGTTTTTGTGCAGATATTCACTCATTTTGAATTTTATGTCTGTATCATGTTCCAAAAAAGCTTGGACAGGTTCAACAAAAGTCTGGTAAAGTTGCTGATGCTGAAAAAACAGCTGTTTGGATCATGGGGCCAGGTTCACCACTTTGTCAACAACTGCGTGAGCAAATATTCCAACAGTTTAAGAACAATGATTCTCAGGAATTGATGGATTTCATCATCTACAGTCCATGATATCATCAAAAGATTCAGAGAATCTGGAGAAATCTCTGCACGTAAGCAGCAAGGCCCAAAACCAACATTGAATGACCTTTGACCCCTCAGGCAGCGCTGCATTAAACTTAACTTTATTGCTACTTCTTGCTGTTTCTGCTTTTTTTTCCCTCCCATTTTTGCTGCTTTTTGAACATTTTTTCTTCTCAATATTTATTTTTATTGCCACATTTCCTTCATTTTTACTCTTTTTAAAAAGCATTTTGTTACTTTCTGACCATTTTTTCCACCTGAAACTTATTTGAATGGCTTCTTTTTGACTGTCTTGCTACCCTTACTTGAACTTATTTCTACATTTTTACACCTTAAAGCTTATTTTTATTCCTACTTCTTGCTGTTTTTGCCTCTTTTTCTCCCGTTTTTGCTGCTTTTTGACAATTTTTTCCACCTTGGACTTATTTTTATTGCTTCTTCTAGGTTCTTATGCCACATTTCATCCATTCTTACTCTTTTTCAAAGACATTTTTGCCGTTTTTTTTACCTTTTTTCCCCACCTGAAACTTTTCTAAATGTCTGCTATTTGACTTCACTGCCACTTCCTGCTGTTTTCATCCATTATTCACCCATTTTTGCTCCTTCTCGACAATTTTTCCACCTTAAACTTCACTTAATTGCTGCTTCTTGCTGTTTTTTTGCTTTTTCTTTCTCCCATTTTTGCTGCTTTTTGAAGGCCCCTCAGGCGGCGCTGCATTAAAAACCCACATCATTGTGTAAAGGATATTAGCACGTGGGCTCAGGAACACTTCAGAAAACCATTGTCAGTTAACACAGTTCATCACTACATCTACAAGTGACAGTTCAAACTCTACCATGCAAAGACAAAGTCACACATCAACAACACACACAAACGCAACTAACACCGCCTCACTTTTACCTTCATTTTTCACACTTTTGGACCATTTTTGAAACTTTGTCACTATTTTCCAAGTTCATTCCCACTTTAAATGACAACTTTTGTTGTTTTTTTTGCCAATTTTTGACACTTTTTAGCCTTAATTACCACTTTTAGGTCATTTTTTTGCAAAAAAACGGGCTATTTTCCAGGTTTCATCCCAACTTTCTCACCTGTTTGTTGTTGACTTTGGCCATTTTTGCCACTTTTTACTGGTTTTCATTCATTTTTTCATCATTTTTGCTACTTTCCGAATTCTCTCAGGTTTCCTCCAAAGTTTTTCTTGTGACTTTTTGTTGCTTTTTGACCATTTTAGTCACTTTTTACCCTATTTTTGCTACTTTTGGCCCATATTTTAAATTAAATGAAAACTTTTGTTGTTTTTGTCCATTTTTGACACTTTTCACTCATCCCTTTTTTAACACTTATGGGTCAATTTTTGTTAAAAACTGACTATTTCCCGAATTTTATCCCAAATTTCTTACCAATTTTTTGTTGACTTTGGCCATTTGAGCCACTTTTTCACTTTTTTTGCTACTTTCTGAATTCTTTCAGCTAACCTCCAAACACATTCTTGACTATTTTTGTTGCTTCTTGGCCATTTTAGTCACTTTTTACTCTATTCTTGCTACTTTTGGCCCATGTTTTGATACTTTCTGAATATTTCTAGGTTTTAACCTTATATGAATGCTGATTTTTGTTGCGTTTTTGGCGATTTTTACCACCTCAAACTCAGTTTTATTGCTCCTCTTTGCTGTTTTTGCCTCTTTTTCCAACTTGTATAGTTTCTTTTGTAAAGGTAGTTTCTAACAGTTTGTCTCTTTGGTTGAGTAACTCTGGTGTAGAACAGAAAACATCTGCTGCAAAAACTGTAGCTGATATTTTGAAACACATCACGTTATAGAAATATTTCACTGTCTGTGATTGGAATATTAAAACAGGACGTTTTTGTGATTTAATCCAATTTCCGATTAATTCCCCAGCACTTCAAGAAGCAGAAACTTGTTTCTAACTTTTACAGATTCCTGTTTGGTTTCCTTAGTTGAAAGTTCAGTGATGTGTTCGTCCTGCTCTCATGTCGTCATGTTATTGGCTCTAATGGTTCAGAAAACGCAGGAATATTAATGAGCTGAGCCCCTCACTGCGCCTCAGCACATACATTTTTAATGTTAACATCCAGCTCTGGGATCTGAACTTTTCATGTTTGTGGTGTTTTTTTTTCCTCACAGTTGAACGTCCAGCAGAACTCGTTTGTCTTCGCCGACGTGGATCCTCCAGCTGCAGTCCTCGCCCTCGCCGTACCACTCCGGCCAGTTTGGAGACAGGATCACTCCTCCAGGTCCACTCAGGTCTCCTCCACACTGAGCTGCAGAGAAACAGAGGAGGAGAGGCACTACAATCAGAGAAACAGAGGATTTAAAGGGTCATTCTGCAAACTTTTAAACCTCAACAACATTTTTCAGTGACTGATCGTTTCTGAATCGCTTCACAAGATTCCTCAAGGTAGAAATGGCTCTTATGTTACAAGTAACTAAGTATCTCTGGAAGTTTTTGATGGGAAAATGTTAAGCTCTGGCTGGCAGAAAAGGTCGGAGGAAGTCAGGGTAAAAAATCCCACTTACACCTAAAATATCAAGATGTTTCAGGAGTTTTGGACACATAAGAAAACAGCTTCAAAGTGAGATATCACTGCTTTTATTTGCTCAAAAACCTCTTTGTATTTAATGTAGGCTCTATTTCTGTAGGTATCTCTTTCCATTTGATATTAACCTGAACTTATAATGACACTCTGTGTGTTTGTTTCCCTGATATTCTCTTGTAGCTTTTTTGTCTCATAATTTTGACTTCTTATGTCATAAATTTGTCTTTTATATCAAAACTATCTCACAATTCAGACTTATTATCTCATAATTGTGACCTTTGTGTTATAAATTAGGCTTTTCTGTGTTGTAAATTAGACTGCATTCCTCATAATTTTGACCTTTTTTCTCATAATCTCCACTTCTTATGTCATAAGACCAATCTTTATTAAATAATTATGACTTTTTAATCTCACAATTATGAGTTTTATCTCACAACTTGTACTTTTTGTCTCATAATTGTGATTCTTGTGTCATATATTAGATATAATAATCTCATATTTTAAACTTTTTATATCATAAATTCAACTTTTATCTCATAATCATGACTTGAACCAAAAATTGGTTCAAAGTGGCAAATAAAAAGAGTGAAAAGTGACAAAAATGGCCCAAAAACAAGCAAAACTTTGAACTTTAAATTCAGAAAAGAGCAAAAATGGTGAAAAAAAAGTGACAAAAATCAGTGAAAAGTGGTAAAAATAGCCAAAGTCAACAAAAATGTCAAGAAAGTTGGGTTACGCTTGGAAAATTGTCAGTTTGTTGCAAAAAATGGGGCAAAAAAGCGTGAAATGTGTCAAAAAATAGCCAGAAAATTGGGAGTGAACCTAGTAAATAGGGAGAAAGCATCAAAAATGGTCCATAAATGACAAAAAAAGGAGTGAAAGTGACTAAAATGGCCAAAAGCAACAAAATTAGCAAGAAAAATTTGAACTTTAAAGTCAGAAAATAGCAAAAATGGTTAAAAAAAGTGACAAAAATCAGTGAAAAGTGGTAAAAATAGCCAAAGTCAACAAAACTGTCAAGAAAGTTGGGATTAAACTTGGAAAATTGTCAGTTTATTGCAAAAAAAAGGTCCAAAATTGCAAAAAAGAGTGTATCAAAGGATCAAAAATGGGTAAGAAAATTGGGAGTGAACCTAGTGACTGAGGAGAAAATATCAAAAAATGAGACGTTGGCGTTTATTGGAGGAAATCCCGGCGTTACCTTTGCACAGCGGCTCCGTGTCGTTCCAGTACGGATCCCTGGCGCTGATGCACTCGATAACGGGCGGACCTTGTTCCAGAGCGTGACCCGGGTCACAGGTGAACGTGACCACGGCCCCGACGCTGTAGAGCGGGTCGGAGGTGGTGAAGTTCCCGTTCTGCAGGTACGGCTCGTAGCAGTGTCCTCGCTCGAACGCTGGAGGAGGAAAAAAAAGAGAGAAAACTCTTTGAAATGAAAAGCAAAACGAGCCTGATTAAAGTTGCAGCGTGTGTTTTATCTTCTCCTTTTGAAAGTCTTTGAGTCTGCGTTAACAGATGCTGCCATGATTAGAAGCTTCTCCCTCAGTTTGCACGTCGTCCTCTAATCTGGTTTCTACTCACTAAATTTATTCTTTGGTCTCATTTTCAGTGCGCTGATGAGGATAAACATGCTGGAAGGGATCTCTGCTTCCCTCCACTAAACTGACACTGCCAGAAACTCTGAAAGCTCAGATTATGTCGGACACACGGCCCACTTCCTTGTTTTCCAGCCAAAAAGCAGCTTGGCAGCACAGGATGTAAGCAGAAACACGGAGCCTCCAAATCCTCTCTTATTTGTCGACATCCCTGTGATTACACTTTAATTATAGAACACAGAGCGTGGAGCAGCTGAAACTGTTTTATCTGGATCAGATCTGGAGTCTGGACCTTCGTAGCGGATGTTGAATCCCGTGTTGTGGTTGGGTTGGTCCGTGATGAACTGGATCCTCACAGCCGGACCTTCGCTGATCACGCCCTCAAAGGGGATCTGACCCCCCCGACCCGAGTCAAACAGAACCACGGAGCCGGCGTCCAGCCCGCTCCACAGCACCAGTCTGTAAGGACAGGAAACGTGACAAAATATCAGCTGTTTTCTGTTCTACACCAGAGTTTCTCAACCACAGACACATACTGTTTAAACTTCCTTTATAAAAGAAACTATACAAGTGGAGAAAAGAGGCAAAAACAGCAAAGAGGAGCAATGAAACTGAGTTTGAGGTGGTAAAAATCGCCAAAAAAGCAACAAAAATCGGCATTTATATTGGTGTAAAACCTGGAAATACTCAAAAAGTAGCAAAAAAGAGCCAAAAATGGCATAAAAAGAGTGAAAAGTGGCTAAAATGGTCATATAGCAACAAAATATTAGCAAGAACATTTTAAAAATTTAGAAAGTAGCAAATATGGTGAAAAAAGTGACAAAAAATGGCCAAAGTCAACAAAAATGCCAAGAAAGCTGGGATTAAACATGGAAAACAGTCAGTTTATTGTAAAAAAAATGGGTCAAATTGGCAAAAAAAAGAGTGTAAAGTGACCAAAATTGCCCAAAAGCAACAAAAACTTTGAACTTTAAAAGTCAGAAAATAGCAAAAATTGTGAAAAAAAAGTGTATCAGAGGATCAAAAATGGGCAAGAAAATTGGGAGTGAAACTAGTAAATAAGGAGAAAGTATCAAAAAATGGTCAGAAAGTGACATTAAAGGAGTGAAAGTGACTAAAATGGCCAAAAAGCTACAAAACTAACAAGAAAATTTTGGACTTTAAAAAAATTCAGAAAGGAGCAAAAATGGGGGGAAAAATTGCGAAAAATGGTGAAAAATGGTCAAAGTCAACAAAAATGCCAAGAAAATTGGGATTGAACTTTGAAAATATCCAGTATGTCGAGAAAAAAAAAATGGTTCAAAGTGGCAAAAAAGAGTGTAAAGTGACCAAAGTGGCCAAAACGCAAGAAAAATTTTGAACTTTAAAAGTCAGAAAATAGCAAAATGGTGAAAAAAAAGTGACAAAAATCAATGAAAAGTGGTAAAAAAAATAGCCAAAGTCAACAAAAATGTCAAGAAAGTTGGGAATAAACTTGGGAAATTGTCAGTTTGTTGCAAAATATGAGGCAAAAAAGCGTGAAAAGTGTCAAAAATGGGCAAGAAAATTGGGATTGAACCTGGAAAATAGTGAGAAGGTATAAAATGTTTCAAAAGTGGCAAAAAAGAAGGTAAAAGTGGTTAAATGTGTAAAAATCAGTCCCAGTTGTAGTGGTAGTGGGTTGTTGTTGTTGTGCTGTAATTAATGTAACTGTTCATGTTCTACAATGAGTTTGTTTAAAAACACAGGAGATGGGAACCTGGAAATAATTGCACAAAAAATCGCAAGTGCAAGTTTTGAAATGATAATCGCAATTAGATTATTTTAGCAAATTCTTCAGCCTTAATTGTCAAATTTATATACGTCTGGTTATATCTGAATCCATTGACTAATTTCATGTTTATTTACCTAAAACCGAAATAAATTGTCAATGATGCGCAGAATCACGGCATTTGTAACAATAAAATCTATCAATTCACTTCTCTATTTAAAAATTAAAACATTGATTTTTGAAGCTTTTGAGGACATTTATGGACCAAATTTGCAAAAATTTTCTACATTTATGTAAAAAATATGACATGAAAGAGGTAAAACCTTCAGTGACTGACCTGTGCACACTTATAAACATCTGTTAGTTTGATGAGTTCTTCAAAAACTCACCTGAAACATAAAAAAAAGACGTTCACACACACTCGTACCTGTCAGTGGGTCCCAGGGCCAGTCTCTCCAGGTGCAGGTGCAGCCTCTGGTCTTTGGGGGCCTCCAGGGACCAGGAGCAGGAACGGTCCTGGGTGGCGTTTGGTCCGTGGTGTGGAGACGGAGACAGAACTCTTCCTACGGTGGCGTTTTTCACCGTGCCGCCACACAGAGCTGCAGAAGAGTCAGAGAAACACGACATGAGACAAGTTCATTATTTAAGAAACAAGGTGTCAGAAAATTCAGAGCCAAAAGCTTTTGAAGCTGCTTTTACATTAGATTGTCACTTATATATAACTTATATTAACAGAACAGTTTAAACTCCCCCCAGTCGGGCTCACCTCTACAGGTGGGCACTTTCCCGCTCCACACCGGCAGCGAAGCGTTGAGACAGGTGAGCAGCGACTCCCCCTGCAGGTGATAACCCATGTGACAGTGGAAGCGGGCGGTGCCTCCGGGCAGCAGGTCGAGCACAGACACCTCCCCGTAGTGAGGCCTCTTGGGTAACGAACAGCTGAGTCTGAAAACTGAAAACAGAGAAAACAGACGAGTCAAATCACCATCAAACACACAAACATGGCGGAGGAAGGTGAGCTCTACCTGCCACAGGCTTTGGCACATGGAAAGACAGGGAGAGCAAAACTGTAATACTGAATATAACTTCCAATTTTGACAGGCACAAAAAGAAAAAGACATCGGAATAAAACTGCACCACCTGTCTTGTTGGTTTCTTTTTTAAAACATCATCAGACTAAATGGACAAAAAGTTCCTTAGTTAGAGACCGCGCGAAAGAGTTGCTCGTCTACTGCTGCCTCTCTTCGTCTGTTTATTTCCATCACAATTAATTATTGAACTTCTGCGATAAATACGGAGCCCTTAAAGGGACAAGAAAAGGTAAAAAAAAGTAATAATAATTTCACGTGCTCACTTAAAACTTTCGCGTGAGCACTAGAAACTTTTTCACCTGAAATCATAGTGCACACCAGAAATGCTTCAGATGCACACCTGACAGTTTTCTTCTCTACAAAGTGACAATACAGGAGTTAGTGCGTGTGCATCATCACCTGAACCACCGCGTCTGTTTCCACGTAAAGGATTCACCGCTTTGGATCGTGTGTTTGATTTTTGTAGAGAAACAGCTTCAAACATCTGGCCAGCTCTGTGGTTATCATTGGATGGACACAAAATGTCACCTAAAACTTTTAGGTGAGCACCACAAAAAGTTTCAGGTGAACACGAAAAAGTTTCAAGAGCGCACATGAAATTAATTTTTTTTTTACCTTTTCTTGTCCCTTTAGGGGCTCCGTACAATAACACAGGATGATTTACCAAAATAAAGAGCCGGTGCAAATTATTGTTTTTGTTTTATAAACTGTGATTATGCATTAAAATTCAGTGATTAATCTTTGTTAAATATTGAAAAACTGCAGCTGAGGAAGATTAAAAATATAGAAATGCAATAAATTCTGCTTTATTATTGACATTCTGTGTTCATCCTGATTATTGAAACGCTTGGATAAATAGGTATTTAATCTTAAAATTCAGCGGTAAATCAGGATTAAATATGAAAACTATATGAATCAACTATTTCAGTTCACTGCTATTGCTTTTAGCTTCCTACGATTATTCCTGATAAATTATTAACATTTGAAATTCGTTCTGACTATTCATAGAAATTCTGAAATTTATTCCTATTGGATTAGATCGTAGAACAACATAAAAAACTGCAATTAATTCAGATTACTTATTGCTACACTTGGATAAATCTCCATTGATAATTCTGCAAAAAATTAGGATCAGTTATCAAAATTATGTGATAATCATAACCCAATCATTGTTTTTGTTCAATTATTATTAGTTAATAAAATCATTGCTATGACTCACTGCTTTCAGGGATTGAAAATCTGTGATCAATTCAACAAATTAAGGAGGATAAAAGAAAAAAACTGCAATTAATTATTGATAATTATCCTGATTGTGAAAATGCTGTGATTCATTGCTATTAGCGACCAAATTTGTAAATGAACAATAATCCTTTGACAGTCCCAAAATAAAAAAAATACAGATTAATTTTTTGGAAGCAGCAGAAAACCATTGATTCAGAGATTCTACAAATAAAAATTTCTGTTTTTAATGACGGAGCAAGGAGGTTTAATGAGAAACAAGTCACTGTGGGCACATCCTGCTTTATAATAATAATAAAAACATCTCTTTTTTTCTGATGTCAGACTCTCTAACACAACGATTCCTCTCTCAGTGAAGGATCTGCTCTCAGAGATTAACTCAGCGTCTTTGTTTCTAATCTATTCGGACGGCCTCTCGAGAAATCAAACACCCACAGGTAAATCTAAATTGAAAAATGGTAATGATACTAATACGCTTTAAAAGCTGTGAGGGATAATAAAGCGTCTCCATTTAGGTGGGATATGTTGCTCTTATTCCCTTAACGCTGATTTTCACACTCGGTCTTAAGCGTTTGTGTGTGTGTAAAGCTGTTTAATCTCCATCAGCAGCAGCAGCAGCAGCTCTTTGCTACCTGCAGCTGATGGAAGCGGATTAGATGACTTTGATAAATAGCACAGGTGGGTCTTAACGCTCAGATGTTTCCCTCCTTCCTGTGCAGAGCCTGTCATATCCATTACAGGCTACACACACACATATAAACACACACACACAGCTCTATACAAACTCCCATATTCTCAGCCCCTAATGAGATGAGAGCTAATTAATCAGGGCTCTAATCAGCTAATTCAAACGACAGATTCAATCAGCGTGCTAAGTGATTAGATGAAAAGATTTGGGATTATGTAATTAGCATGTAAAGAGAGAACAAACAGACGCTTTGGGCCTGAACCTTTCTGTGGTAAAATAAATATTCCTGTGCATCTGTGTGTGTGTGTGGACCATAGACGGTATAATGAGTGGACGTAACGACGTTCGGCTCAAACTGAAGCCTCCAGCAGATGCCCCGCCCCCTGGTGTCTGGCTGCAGTATAGGTCATAAACCCCGCCCCCTGGTGTCTGGCTGCAGTATAGGTCATAAGCCCCACCTCCCCATGTATTCCAGATATGAGCCGGGAAAACTTTAAAAAAATACGATACCTGGTAGAAACGTTTCTCTCATCCTTAGGCTAAGGTGGTATGATGATGTCATCTGGCTGCATGGTGTTCAGGTGTTTTTTTTTTCTGAGAAGTTAGTTTCTCATTAGTTATTGGACGTTAAAAACCGCGATATAAGTTTTGTTTTACGATAGTTGACAGCTGCCGTTTGTGAGTAGTTTTTATCGGGGATATAAGAAACTTCAGAAAAGAGCCAAAAGGAGACTAAACCTTCTGAAGAAGAAGAAGAAATAAATATTTTTATTTCTCTTTTTTACTTGGCTCCACCAGAAATTCTCTACTGTGCAGACTCTGGCTGCACAATGGCGGCCAGAGAAACGGGGTTTTTTGGCTTCAAAAACGTAGAACGGTGACAGGCGGAAGCACGCTGTTTATTCTATATACAGTCATTGGTGTGGACCCACTCTGATAATGCAGCTGGAAGATTCCCATGTTCCCGTCCAGAGCAGAGCGGTAGTAGACGGACAGCGTGTTGGTGGGGCTGCGGATCACCTGACCCTCCACCAGGAGCGTCTGGTTGGCGAGGACTAGGAGGGCGCCGTGTTCGTCCGCGCTCCTGATGGACAGCTGCTCGCCCTCCGACAGGTTCACGCTCTTCACCTGAACGAACAGAAGCAGAACGGCGTTAAAACCAGAGGCTGCAGTTCCTCGAGTGTCCACTTGAGGCTGGCTCCAGAAGTACTAGAAGTTACATACACACCAACACAAAGTCAAAAAAAGCTGTTTCAGAGCAGAAATTAACAGGTTTACAGCTTTGTACAAAAACTTTCACATCTGAATCACTAATTTCACACAGCACAAACTGTAAAAGGGGCAGAACGTTTTTCTAATTTGGCAGTTTAGGCCAGTGCTTCCCAACTTTTGGAAGCTTATTTCCACCAGTTAAAAAAGAGAAAATGAGAAAATTGCTTTGCTGAGATTTTTGTTCACATATAAAGTTGAAATTTTGAGATGAAAAGTTGAAATTTCTAGTTAAAAAAGTCAAAATTTAAGATAAAAGAAGAAATTTCAAGTTCATGACCATATCAGATTAGATGTTTATCACTAAAATCTTGCTTTTTAACTCAAAATTTCAACTTTATGAACTTGTAATTTTGACTTCCTAACTCAAAATCTTAATTTTGAAAATTTCATTGAACAACAACAAAAAAAAAATCTTTACAAAGAAATTTTTTCTTTTTTTTTTTTGAACTGGTGGAAACAGGCTTCCATACCAACCTTTTTGGGCCTTGACCCCATTTTGACGTCACAATTGACATCACTAATCAGGATTTAGACTTTAAACTGTTTTTCTCCCCTTAGTGTTTTGTTAAGGTTTTGATTTGTATGTGTTTTTTTTTGTTGTTGTTGAAATGGAACAAGATCATAATAATTACTTAAGCTATGTGAGTGGATTAACCACCAAAAAATAGAATTTTTAATGGAATAACAGCACTGTGAAGGATGGTAAACTACTTCCAGCTTTGTGAAAAATCAGTGAGTGGGCAGACTGTGAAATATGAAAACATTAACCTGTGCTCCAAACCAACTTTTTCAACCAACTCCACAAATTAAAAACTGTCTCTCTAGTTAATACGACTTCTTTACAGTCAAAATTTTCTGTGATTTATTTAGTAGTTACGGTGGAAACAGGAGCTGGACTGTCTGACAGAAAAAAGACAGTCAGGAGAGTCATAGAGCACAGGCTAAAGGCTAAAACAGTCTCTAATGTGTTTGTGCTAATGTTGATTCCTGTCCACATGCAGCAGTTATTCTGCAGTGATCTGTTCAAACCTGAGAGTCTATCAATAAAATGAAGAGCCAGGTTACGTTTGCTCTGCTTGGTGAGGTTGGAGTTGGTAGATGAGACCTGGTCGGACACAACCAGGATTCACTAACGTGTTACTGACATGTATCAGAGCACTGAGCTGTGAGGAGCTAAAGTAAATGTAGCCGACTACTAAACTACGCTACAAACTTACAAAGTTTAATCTGATAAAAAGTCATATTGAACAAAGAAAGAAGAGTTTAAAAGAAGATCCAATCTACTTTCACTTTCACTTTCAAAACGAACACATCATGACAGTTTGATCGAGTCACGTCATACGGATTGTTCCTTTAATATCTCACAGACAGGAAGTCTCTGGTGTTTCAGAGTAAAGTGTTACCATGTAAACTGCTGACTGAAGGTCTCCAGGTAACTCTTTACTCCAGAACACCTGGATGACATTCACACAGAAGGATAAAATATAGTTCCTGACCACACAGATTTTTTTTATGCTGCTTAAAGTTTGAATTCAGAGATTGAAGAACGATTATTAAATTCTTTTTTGCACAAAAATTCTTCCATTTGCGTGGATGAGTTTTTTCTGACGGGTGTTTGTGTTAAAGCTTTATTCCAGGAGACTGAAAACCTCCATCAGCTCCACCTCTCTGCTTTTCTTCGTGGCTGATTGAAAGTGAGTTTGAGTGAGTCAGCGTTTTTCTCATCTTTGGGCCTGAAACGCTGAGACGACATCAATGTTTTATACCTGCTTTGTTTTCAGCTCCACTTTTTTTTAAAAAAAACAGTCATCTGGTTCAGCTGAGGTCGTTGGTTCATTTATGATTATTTTTGATTCCTGAGCAGATCAGAGGAGACCTTACAAATAAACTTTAGGTGCATGATAATCAGACTGATGAAGGATCAGATTACAAGACGAGGAAACAATGACTCAGCAAAACTTCTTTAAGGACATGAAATACGCCCAAATAGAAAACCTGAGAGATAAAGAGCGGATAAAAACAGTAAAAATTATAAAAATGGAGTCTTAAATAAGGCTGAATGGTTTAAATAATAAAGAAATTATGATTATTTGTCTTTATATTGCAACTGCAAATTGATGGTGTGATTATTTTTGGGTTCCCCATCATATGTGTTGTTGTCAGTTGCTTTATAAAAGGGGTTGATATTTTTATGGCTTCCAGATAATAAAAACCTAACATTCAGTGTCTAAGAAAGTTAAATAATTTTACAGAAGATCAATAAAAAAGGAGATTTCAAACAGAAATGTCAGAAAATGTTGCTACTTTCTGACTGTTTTTTAAGTTTTCTCCCAGTTTTTGCCAATTTTAACCCATTTTTTCTAACTTGCTAACAATTCTCCAATTTTTTCCAATTTTCTTGCCATTGTTTTGATTATTTATGTCCATTTAAGTCATTTTTCAAAATTTTTTGCCACTTTTGCTACTGACCATTTCCAAGTTGTCTCCCTGTTTTTTTTCCAATTTAACCCTATTTTTGCAGTTTTTTTCTACCTTAAGACAATTATCCAAGTTTTTCCAATTTTCTTGCCATATTGTCCAGTTTTATGTCCATTTTAGTCACTTTTCACCTTTTCTGACACTTTTGTCCATTTTGCAACTAACTTATCATTCTCCAAGTTTGATCACAATTTTTGCCACTTTAAACCAATTTTTGCTGCTTTTTGCTTCTACATAACAGTTCTCCAAGTTTTTCTAGTTATCTTGCCAATTCTTGTTGTTTTATGTCCATTTTATTCACTTTTCAACCCTTTTTTGCCACTTTTGTCTGTTTTTGCAACTTGCTATTTTCCATGTTTTCTCCCAATTTTTTGCCAATTTCAACCCCTTTTTGCTAATTTTTGCTACCTTATGACAAATCTACAAGTTTTTCCAATTTACTTGCCATTATTTGTTGCTTTATGTCACTTTTCATCCTTTTTTCCACTTTCGTCCATTTTTGCTACTTACTATTTCCCATGTTTTTGCCCAGTTTTGCCAGTTTTAACCCATTTTTGCTGCTTTTTGCTACTATATGACAACTCTCCAAGTTTTTCCAATTTTCCTGCCAATTTTCTTTGTTGTTGTATGTCCATTTTAGTCACTTTTCACCCTTTTTGCTGCTTTTGTCCATTGTTGCTATTTACTATTTTGCATGTTTTTGCCCAGTTTTTGCTAAATCTTAACCCATTTTTGCTACTTCTCACAACCAGATGACAATTCTTCAAGTTTTTCCAAATTTCTTGCCATTTTTTTGTGGTTCTATGTCACTTTTCACTTTCTCTGCCACTTTTGTTTTATTCTTGCTGATGACTGTTTTTACTAATTCTAACCCATTTTTGCTGCTTTTTGCTTCTATATCACAGTTCTCCAACTTTTTCCTATTTTTGCCATTTCTTTGTTGTTTTATGTCAATTTATTAACTTTTCAGCCCTTTTTTGCCACTTTTGTCCATTTTTGCAACTTACATATTCCATGTTTTACTTCCAATTTTTGCCAATTTCAACCCCTTTTTGCTGATTTTTGCTTCCTTATGACAAATCTGCAAGTTTTTCCAATTTTCTCGCCAAGTTTTGTCTTTGTATGTCCATTTTAGTCACTTTTCACCCTTCTGCTGCATTTGTCCATTTTTGCCACTTACTATTTACCAAGTTTTCGCCCAGTTTTTGTCAAATTTTAACCCATTTTTGCTACTTGTTGCAACCAGAAGACAATTCTCCAAGTTTTTCCAATATTTAGCCAATTTTGTTGCTTTTTGTCCATTTTAGTCACTTTTTTTGCCCCTTCTGTCCATTTTTTAATACCTACTGACTATTTTCCATGTTTTCTCCCAACATTCTTATCATTTTTTTCTGCTGTATGACTATTTTTTCCTCCTTAAACTTTTTTGTTTTGATTTTGCCACTTTTTACCATTTAGGTAGTTTCTGTATCAAAGGTCGTTTCTGACAGTTTGTCTCTTTGGGTTGAGTAACACAAGTGTAGAGCATAAAACAGCTACTGCAAAAAAAATTATCTTGTATTCCAACATATTTAGGATTAAAGAAATATTGCTCTGTCGTCAATTACAATATTGCAACAGGCCATACTGTGATTTAATCTAATTTGCGATTAATTGTCCAACACTAGTCTCAGAAAATGATCAAGGTTGGAAGCACTGATCGGATAATATTGTATTTCATGAACCTCTCACAAAGTTCGGGTACAGAAACATGAACCTGAGGCTATTTTCAGAGTAAAAATGTGCAGATTTAAAGGAAGCAGAAGGTGAATGTTGTCAGTTTTTTCCTGTGGAGTCATGCTGACAGGGGTGCAGTTCCAGCAGCTGCCACCAGGGGGCAGAGTTTAACCTGCGATCAGCTCAGAGACCCAACAGGGACAAAAACAAACAGACACAAACACGCAGCACAGGAATGATGACCAGCATGATAAACAGAGTCACTGCAAACTCTGTGTGTTATTCTGTGTGTGTGTTTCTGTGTGTGTTATTCTGTGTGTGTGTGTGTTTTCTTTATGTGTGTTTACCTGCAGCTCCACGCCGTAGCCCGTGTAGACGGTGACCGTGTAGGTGCAGTGTAGGAAGGTGCTGTCGGGCAGAGGAGGGTCATCAGAAGAGTCGATATAACCCTCAGGGTCGGAGAAATTCATGGTGCATCCGGACGAAGCTGAAGGAGAAAAGAAGAAGAGGAGGAAGAGGAGGAAGAGGAGGAAGAGAGGTTTATTCTGCAGCAGCTCGTTGTTTCTCTCTTCGACATGAGCTGCTCTGGAAACTCTCTCCTGCTGTGTTTGATTAAAAATGAAAAGTAAAGAGATCTGACAGGAAATAAAAACATCATCTAAAGACTCTGGAAGATTCATCCTGGAAGAATCATCCTCTGAAAAAACAAAAACAAAGAGAAATGTCGCGGTTTAATTCATTTACCAAAGATGAATTTTTGTATTTTTCGGGGAAATTCTCTCTGAACTGATTCTTTCACCAAATTATCCTCAAGTGTTTGGAGTCAGAGCTTTTCTGATCTGGAGTTTCACAAAGCAGGTTCAACAAACCCTGAGTTTGATCCTGAACTCTGAGATAAGAAACTCTGAGTTTCCAGTTCCACAACAGCTGATGTGAATCTGTTAAATTAACTCTACATGAAGCTGGATATGTTCAACATGAATGTCTCCCTTCATTTGTTTTCAAAAATACTTTCATTCACATCCGATGTTTACGAATAAAAATTAATCTAAATGAAGCACATCTGTCAAAAAGTGCATCTATAAGCCAGACCCATAGGGGGCAGTGTTTTACAGAGGTGAAACCAGCCAATCAGCATTGTAGCTTTTAGTTCATGTTTACGACTTTAATTCCTGTTTTCGCTTTAAGTTCAGGTTTTAACCTTTAGTGAGTGCTTTAGCTTTTAGGTCTTATTGTAGATTTTAGTTTGTGTTTCACATTTTCATCCGTGTTTTGGTTTTAAGTCAGTGTTTTAGCCTTTAGTCCTTTGTTTTAGCTTCAAGTCCGAGTCTAAGCTTTGAGTACGAATCTTAGCTGGTAGTTTATATTTTACCTTTTAGTCCATGTTTTGGTCTTTCGTCCTTGTTTTAGCTCTAGGTTTGTTTTCTGAGCTTTTAGTCAGTGTTGCAGTCTAAAGTTCTTGTTTTGGTTTTAAATGTGTGTTTTAGTCTTTAGTCTGTTTTTCAACTTTTAGCTTGTGTTTTAGCCTCTAGTCCATGTTTTAGCATTAGTCTTTGTTTTAGCTTTTAGTTTGTGTTGTAGCCTTTATTTTGTGTTCTAGTCTTAAGTCTGTGTTCATTACTTTGTTCCCCTGTCTCTTTTCTGTCACAGTTCAGCTCCTGTTTCCACTATAACTCCTAAAGTTAATACAGAAATTGTTTTCTGTAGAGAAAAAACACAAATCTCGTTTCTCACGTTTTATCTTCATCAGTCGGTGTGGTGTTGTCATAGTGACCTTGGCGTGCCATTAATCAATCTGCTCCAATCTGACCTGTTTAGTCTTGATTGGGAAGCTAAGAATCAGCATTTAGAAATAACTTATTTTGGCGCTGATTATCCCATTTTACATCGTATATTATGATGTATGGTATATATGTACAAATGAGACTTTTTAATGATCACCTTAACAGCTCAAAGCTGCTTTGATAAATTTATCATTCACCTGCAATCATGGAAAATAAGATTTGTTTATCTATTTGATGTATAACCCAGGAGGATTCAGCTGCAGCCATTGCAGGCAGTTTCACTGGAGATGTAAAGGTGCATTTACAAAACTTTTAGACCCTGAACAAATGTCCCAAAGAGTCAAGAAAATGAAGTCTGTGTGTGTCTTTATGTGTTTTTACAGGAGGTGTTGAACCTTGACGACTCCCTCGTACCTGGTGAAGGTGTCCCCGTCTCTGCGTCCATGTCTGACATCAGGCCCACAGTGGTGATCTCCGCCTCGGGCTCAGGCGTGTGTGTGTTTGTGAGTGTGTGCGGCAGCAGGGTGTGTGTTTCTGTAGGCGGGGGCTCTGTTGGATCGCTGCCTCGGCCTGACGCTGCAGCTGACGCCGGGGGTTTTACCCTCCTCAGTAATCCTTCGCTTTCATGCTCCAGGGACGAGCTTCCNAACCACGCTGCAGCTGTCACTCCGAACAAGAAGGAAAGAGTCAGAGGCAGAATAAATCCTCTTTGTTGTGCTGTCAAAAAAACACACACAGCACTTTCTTCTTGTTCTGCAGCTTCTTCATCCCATCACGGAAAATAAAATGCCTTTTATTCCTGCTCACATACCTGCATTAAGCTCATCGTGTCAGCCCGACGCCATCAAGAAACTCATTTCAGCTCTCACAGCTTGCAGTTATTTAGTCAGCCACACAGCAGCAGATGTTGGCACACACACACACACACACACACACACACACACACACACACTGTTCTCTGCAGTTCCAGTTGTTAGAATTTAATTGGGATGAATTGCTGCAGTTTAGAGGACGTAAACACTCGGCATAAAAACACATTTCTGATGGAGAAATCAGCGGAATGAAAAAATCAACAGCAGAAAATAAACTCATCAATCCTCCACATAAATGAATCCACCACAGGGTGAAGAGGGACTGCAGGAACTGAAACATTCAGGAGTTTTTTTATATGCACGAGAGACACGAGTGACAAATCACTTAGGACCAACACAGGATGGTCCAGAGTAGATGGTTGAGGTTGGAGTGGTTCGTCTCGTTTGCATTGGACCGAGAAGTAAAATAACTATCTGAGAGTCCAAACTTGTCTAGTGACGTCTTATTGACGACGTACACCTGTCCTTAGTTGTAATCGTGTTTGTGTAATCTCTGACAAAATCGGAATTCGAGGACATTTAGCCTCTAACTGTGTTTAAAGTTTTTTGCTTGTGGTTTATTTTATACTCCTTGTTTTTCTTTCTATCTTGTGTTTTAGCCTTTAGCTCATGTTTAAGCCTTCATTTCCTGTTTTAGCCTATAGCTTGTGTTTCAACTCTAAGCTCTTGTTTTAGCCTTTCTATTGTTTTTCAGCCTTTAGCTCATGTTTAAGTCTTTGGTTTGTGTTTAAGTTTTTTGCTTATGGCTTATTCTATACTCATGTTTTTTTCTTTCTATCTTGTGTCTAAGCCTTTAGCTCATGTTAAAGCCTTCAGTTTCTGTTTTAGCCTTTAGCTTGTGTTTCAACTCTTAGCGTCTGTTTTAGCCTAAAGCTCCTACTTTAGCCTTTAGCTCATGTTTTAACCTTTATCTTGTGCTTTTAAGCCTTTAGCTCGTGTTTGAGTCTCTGTCTTGCATGTAAGTTTTTTGCTTATGGTTTATTTTATACTCCTTGTTTTTCTTTCTATCTTGTGTTTTAGCCTTTAGCTCATGTTTAAGCCTTCATTTCCTGTTTTAGCCTTTAGCTTGTGTTTTAACTCTAGACTCTCGTTTTAGCCTTTCTATTCTTTTTTAGCCTTCAGCCCCTGCTTTAGTTTCTAGCTTGTGTTTAAGTTTAAAGCTTATGGTTTATTTCATGCTCATGGTTTTTCTTCTAGATGATGTTTTAGCCTGTAGTTTTGTTTGTTTTTTGTTTTTTTAAGTTTTTTCCTTGTGGTTTACTTTATGCTCCTGGTTTTGCCTCAAGCTTGTATTTTAACCTTTAGTTCATATTTAAGTCTTTAACTTGTGGTTATTCTTTCGCTTGTGGGTTAGCCTTTAGCCCCTGTTTACACCTCTAGCTTTGTTTAAGTCTTTCACTTGCTGTAAATTTTTTTAGCTCATAACTTAGCCTTAAGCTCCTATTTTAGCCTCTGACTGTGTTTATGTTTTTAGCTTGTGGTTTATTTATTTGCTCTTGGTTAGCGTCTGGCTGGTGTTTTAACCTTTGGCTTGTGGTTCATTATTTAGCTCCTGTTTTAGCCTTTAGCCTGTGCCCTATCAGGCTCAAGAAGACCATTTTTAGAAGGTACTACAACCATGTCCATCACAGTTGGGGGTCATCTTTTTCTGGTTTGGACAGAGGTTTGTAGTCTTGGGGGAAATTTCTTTGGTCAAAATGCAACAACAATTGGCGAGCCAGCCAGGAGAACAACACCAAAAACTGACACCTTATCCCTCAATGCTAAAAGAAGGTTTGGTGCAAAGACCAGGTTTAGGGACGTGAAAACATTGTAGCTGCTCCACCAATCAGAGTTCCTGGACCTATAGCGTTGGCTTATGAGCTTGTTCTGGTGCCAGTTTGAAGAGTTCTTGCTTTATTCTTTAAAAAACTTGTTCACTGACAGTAGAAACCTCCGGTGACAGGAAACGTTAAAACACAGCGAGCGCATGAATCAGTGCAGAAACAGGCGTCTCATTAGTCACAGCAGCAGGTGAAAGCTTTTCATTACTCAGCCTCAGCTTTTATATGAAACATCACTTTGTCTGTTTCTGCAGCTTCAGAGAGAAGACAAAGCTCCAGATTTCTGATTTATGCTCAAACATACCGGAGACAAAACATCATTTCTGCATTAGTCACAACAAAGGGATCAATAACAGACAGCTGTGCTTATTAAAGCCGCACTGATCGATGTTTCTATAAGATCAGATCAATAAACGTAACCAGAGGAGGGTCAGGGCGACAGCTGGCATGTTTCTGACTCATGAAGCTTTAAATTCAGTCATTTCATCATCGATCACAGAGATTTCATTCTGACAGTCGACATTTTAAAGTCACGTTCGGCAAACACCTGGCGTTGTGCACCTGTCTGGATTCTGGATTCAGGACAACGCGGTAATGAAGCTGGCAGACTGACGGGGATCTCCTCCAGCCAATTATAGGAGTCAATATTTGGAGGAGAAAATATGATTAAAAGGCTCTGAATGACGGTCAAAAGGATTCATTTCCATCAAAACACTTCAGTTTCTTTCCAGCGTCATTAAAATCAGTGTGTCAGAGACAGTCAGAGACAGTCAGAGAGCTTCAGGGACTAATTAAAAAGCCGGTCCTCGTGTCGGGGAGAGAGGTGAGCCGACAGAATGATGAAGAGTGGAGTCGATTTAGAAAGACCAGTCGTTTAGTTTTATCATTATTTTCTCATACATGATAAAGTTTGATTTTACAACCAGAGCACGGAGCGGAGGAGGAGACACAACGACTGAGCAACAGGTGAGAGGACGAGGTCGTTCGACTACAAATCTGACAAGTCGGATCGTTAAAAAGCAAGAATGTACAAGATGTAAGAAGTTAGAGTAAGGAAACTGCTAAACAAGGTCTCTTCTTGTACTGCAAAGTTTTCTGTTTTAAGTCTCTGTGAGGAAGATCTGTTCTGTTAAAGTGACACCTTTAGCCAGAATAAGTTATGTTTTTTACAGGCTCAAGACTACATTTCCCATGAGCACCTTCACCCACTATATTAAACACATTAATCCAGTGATTCCCACGAACGTATAGCAAGTGGGCCGCCAAATCATTTCCAAAATAGTTTGATTTTTGTGTGTGAAAAAGCTTTTAAAACCTAAGGGTTCCAAACAGTTTCTGGTGGTTTTCTGTCACACTTTTACTCACTGTGGTCTCGTTTTTCTCAACAAAGTGAAGTCCTGCTCCCTCTATGGGTTCAGGCAAAATTCAGAGGACTTTTTAGGTGTGAAAACTTGGTGTATATTTATCATTTAGGTTTTTTTTTAACAGAATTGAGCTCAAGCAAACAGATTGTACATTTTCAAAGAGGACATGAGAATCAAAGCAATGTTGATAAACTTCTCTCAACTTTTTCGTTCCGTTTACGCACGTTGTTGACATCACTCACAGTACATTCAGGGTTTGTAGAAAACGTGAAAATCTGAAAATTTTATCCAGGTAGTTTATAAAGGCCTGTCATTTATTAAAAGTAAGATTTTTTTTTTTTTTGATACTGCCAGCAAGTTTAGTATCCCAAGGGTTAAAATATTCCACAAATACTAATGTATATTAAAAAAAGCCAGTATATGGCCTCCGTATTTACAGTGTCAGAGGTGGGTCGCAGGAAGTTTTGAGACATTAAAGTGGGCCCTGAGGTGAAAAGAGTTGGGAACCATTGCATTAATCTATTCAAGGTACAAGTTTGTTTTTCTTTTAAATTCTATTTTACTTTGATCAAGTCAACTTTTCCCATGCAAAGCATCAACGTAGTGTGTTTATTTGAAGTTTGAAATGTGACACGAGTCAAACTTTGCACACTCAGTTTGTACTTTAGTGTCCAGGAGGTGAGCAGACTATGAAGTGTGCTTGTTTGTGTGATAGATAGATAGATAGATGCATAGATAGATACATAGAGAGATAGATAGATAGATAAATAGATAGACTTCATTGTCGTTTTACATGGCATCATCAGGGGTTACACCATTGAAGCGAAATTTAATTTCTCGACCAGCCGACAGTGCGAAAGAAAAAGAGCATTAAAAGAGTTTTTAAATTAGAGCATAAAGTTATATAAATATAAATAGCAACAGTGATTATAATACAAAAAAATTAAAAATAAAAACTGAAAAGGCCACATAAACGTGTGTGTGTTTGCATCGGGGCTGAACTCTGCCATGCACAAACAGAAGAGAGGAGAGTTGAGGCAGTCGTGTAAATAAGATAAACAACACAAAGCTTTTTTAGTCTTTTAAATGAAAGAATAAAGTTTAGACCTGATCTATGAGAGAGGTAATGCTTTGCTGCTTCAATTTAACCAACATTTCACATTTTGAATGAAGAAACTCCAACAAAACCACAGACGACTCGTTCGCTCAGTAGCTTCTCCTTTCAAAATGGTGTTTTCTACAGCTGACTGTTGGTCATGCTAACCAGGGAGGGGCTTAAATGATGAGGTCATCACGTAAGGGTCTCCAAACTGCATCATAACACATGCCTCCAGAGAAAGGAGCAAGTAATAACAAAACAGAACTTGTGCAATATAAGGCAAAAGGGTTTAAAAATAGTGGAATCCTCCTTTAAGAAAAGTTGTTTATTTCCTTAGTTTCCTCTTTTTATCCTGCTCTATTTGAAATCTCTTTCTTTCCCATGACAAATCTCGGCGCTGATGATCCTTCCAGAAGGCTGAATGTTCCCATCACACTTAAACTGTCACTACAGCGGGTGTCACAGCTCGTTTCCGTCAAAAAACACCAAAATGCCACGAGTCTGTCAGCCCTCATCACCAACTAACCACCGCCCCCCCTCCCCCTCCAGAAACTAAACGTTACACANTGTGGAGACCGGGGACAAACACAAGCTGTGCTTTAATGGACGTCACAACATCTGGGCTTTAATTATTCATGTGACGGGGCGAGCACACCTACAGGAGCTGTCAGCGCCTTTCTCTGCAACATGACAGGAAATTAACTTCACAATATGCTCGGCAGCGTTCACTAAAGCTCACTCTGTTTCTCTTTTCATGCTGCTTTAGCTGCTTTTATGAGCTTTTCTGGGATTTTACACACTTCACAGAAATATTACGACCTTCCTCTATAAATAAGGGAATGTAAGGGAGCTGGGAGAAGAGCAGCAACACGACAAAAGCTCAGCGAATGCAAATCAGCGTCCACCAGAGACCAATTACGAACGAGGCTTGTCAGCCAGCCGTGGTTCAAACACCCCAGGAGGACGGCAGGAACTTCTGCGAGCTGACGGGGTCAAGAGGCTCTTCATCCAACACTCTTTAAATGTTCAAATGTTTTTGCCAAACCCAAATACAAAAAGACGAGCGTTTCATGCAGATATTAGCTTATCAGAGACGCTTTAATCCCACCGCACGCCACCGCTGATAAGAAATGTCAAGCATGAATATCACGGATGTGTTGAAAGAAAGTGTGGCTGACAAAATTAAAGAGAAATATTCCACTTGTGTGAGAGTTAAAGCGTGGAAACACTCCACCTTTAAACCTCTGTGGGGAGTTTTCATGTTGTGTAGACACTGGCGCCCCCTCTGGATGAAGCTGGTAATGTTTCCACACTGCCATATGATGTCCTCCAGAAGGTAACAGACAGTTGTGCTCATAAGTTTGCATTTGGTTTCTTGGCCATTTTTCCTGGTTGGCAATGGATCCGACTACAGCAAAATAAAGTGAAGGTTCTGGAGTGGCCATCTCAGTCTCCTGACCTCAATATCAATAACTGGCTTTATGTTATTTATCTTATTTGCATGACAGGATGCCATTTCTGTCTCTATATGGTCATATGTTCACCATTCTCTTTGCTCTATGAATCATGCACAGCAGAGTTCCGGCCCAATACATGCATTCCAAAATATGTCTCTTAAGACCCTACATACAAACAGGTGAGCGCACACACACACACACACACACACACACACACACACACACACACACACACACACACACACACACACACAGATGAGTATGCTCTGCAAAGTAAATGGATGGAATTCTTCTTGGCTATTTCTAGAAAATACAAATGATTTTGTATCACAAGTCTCTTCTGCTCTATGAATTATGCACAGCAGAGTTCTGCCCCGATGCATACAGACAAGGCTTTTCCTAATTATGTCCCTTAAGACCCTACATATATACAGGTGAGTGCTCACACATACAGATGAGTATGCTCTTTAAAGTCAATGGAGAGTCAGGAAAAATAATAGAAAAACAATACAAGAAACAGAATAAAAAATAAAAAAAGCATTTTGAGCGTTCCCATCCCATTTCCCCTACCCTTTGCTATTTTGTTCCTTTTTGGCCATTTTGTAGAGAATACAAATGATAATGGATCTGGCTACAGCAAAATAAAGTGAAGGTTCTGGAGTGGCCATCTCAGCCTCCTGACCTCAATATCAATAAATAGCCTCATGTTATCTATGTTATTTGCATGACAGGATGTCATTTCTGTCTCTATATGATCATGTGTTCACAATTCTCTTCTGCTCTCTGAATAATGCACGGCAGAGTTCTGCCCCGATGCATACAGACATGACATTTCTGAATAATGTCCCTCACAGCCCCTCATACAAACACAAGCAGACTCCAAAAAGCGGATGGAAAGTCGGGAAAAATAATGAGAAACCAACACAAGAAACACTGAAAAAAGCCATTTTAGACGCTGTTTACACAACAAACGTTTTAGGGTGAAAAGCAAAAGTATTGTTGCGAGAGAGAAGGTGGCGCAGCTGTTCAATTTCTAGACCATGAAAATAAAACAACCCCACGTTTTGAAAGAGTATGTCTTGAGAAAAACATTGTCTTGTATTCAGAACAATACGGTAAAAAAGAAGTGGCCACATCAAGACAAGCTTGTGGCATGAAAAAGAAACTCCAGATGAAGAGAGTCTGGGTCCCTTTTTCTGAGCACAACTTCCTGTCCCACTCGATTTGGTTTTTCAGCCTTAAAACTCCAGATCTGCTGCAGGAGCTTTGTGTCTTTTTCTTTCTTTGAATCTTTTAGAAACTGAAGGTTTTGGAAGAGGATTCATCCAGCTGTTGATGCTTTGACTCTTTCTAACCGACTCGGCCAAACACGCTTGTAAAAGAAGTTTCTAATCTCAGTCTGACTTTTTTATGCCTCAGTAAATTAGAAATGAGTTTGGCTGCAGCGCAACATTTGTGTGAGACAAACCGACGCCACAGAAAGAAGCCGATTGAAGCGTCAGTCGCAGAGAAACTCCTGTTTCCTGTGAGATAAAACTACAAATGTTGTCAAATGTGGATGTGAAGGGAGAGTGGCTCCAAATAAGAATCTTAGAGCTGGGAATATAAGCATAGTTTCTGAGATGCATGTAGGGCTGAACGATTTGCAAAAATTATCTAAGAGAAATCATTATTTCCTACATTTCAATTGGGATTTTCTGTGCAATTATTTCCAGGTTCCCATCTTCTATATTTTTAAATTAATTACAGCACAACAACAACAACCCACTACCACTACAACTGGGACTGATTTTTACACATTTAAACACTTTTACCTTCTTTTTCACACTTTTGGACCATTTTGGATACTTTCTCACTATTTCCCAGCTTCCCTCCGAATTTTCTCACCAAGTTTTGTAGTTTTTGCCAGGATCATTTTTTATATCTTCTCATTATTTCCCAGGTTCCCTCTCAATCTTCATAGTTTTTGTCCATTTAAGTCACTTAAATCTTCTGTTTTGCCACTTTTGGACCATTTTCTATTCTCTCTCTCACTATTTTTCAGGTTTTCTCCCAATTTAAATCCCAATTTTTGTTGCTTTTGCCCATTTTTGGCACTGTTCACTCTTTTTTGCCACTTTTGTACCATTTTTTCAAATAAACTAACTATTTTTCAAGTTTAAACCCAACATTTTTTGCCATTCATGTTGACTTTGGCCATTTTTTAAACCATTTATCACAGATTTTGCTACTTTCTGGATTTTTTAAAGTCTATTCCCAAATTTTCTTGCTAATTTTTGTTGCCTTGTGGCATTTTAGTCACTTTTTAGTCACCATTTTTTTGCTACTTTTTGAGTATTTTCAGGTTTTCTCCCAATTTAAATCCCAATTTCTGTTGTTTTTGCCCATTTTTGGCACTGTTCACTCTTTTTTGCCATTTTTGTACCATTTTTTCAAATAAACAGACTAATATCCAAGTGTAATCCCAAGGTTTTTGCTATTTTTAATTGTCTTTGGCTATCTTTTAAACCATTTATCACTGTTTTTGCTACTTTCTGGATTTTTTAAAGTTTATTCCCAAATTTTCTTGCTTATTTTTGTTGCCTTTTTGGCACTTTAGTCACTTTTTAGTCACCATTTTTTGCTACTTTTGAGTATTTCCAGGTTTTATATCAATTTAAAGACCAATTTTTGTTACTTTTTGGGCAATTTTACCACCTCAAATTAAGTTTTATTGCTCCTCTTTGCTGTTTTTGCCTCTTTTTTTCCCACTTGTACAGTTTCTTTTGTAAAGGTAGTTTTTAACAGTTTGTCTCTTTGGTTGAGTAACTCTGGTGTAGAACAGAAAACATCTTCTGTAAAAACTGTAGCTGATATTTTGACACATTTCAGATTATAGAAATATTTTACTGTCTGCCATTTGAATATTGCAGTTTCATCTAATTTGTCTCGCTCTAGATGCCTGAAATTGCTGCAAAAACAAACAACCCAAATCTCCTGAATCAATCTTGTTCTTGTCCTGAAATGTAATCTAGACTCTGACATGAGCATAAATAGGTCTGAGGTTTAAAAATAGCTGAATATCCCTTTATTAATAACATCAAAGCTCCTGTCCTGTGTCGGTCGAGACATGATATCCAACTTTCAGACGTCTGTGTCTAATTAAAAGTGTTACCAAAGATCTGTGAGTTTGCATATTCTCATCCCCTTTGAAGGAAATCGAGCGATCAGAGGAAATAATCAGAGAAATCAGACGCTGCTTGTTTCTGACAAACAGCTCGGACCGCGGGAGAAAACAGCACGAGGCGAAAAACCCATCGAGCTCATTGATCACTTCAGAGCTCATAAGACGTGTGAATGTTGGAGGAACAGAGTACAGCTGTGAGTAAAAGCTCCTCCTGTGTGGTCAGAGATAATTACCCAGCTCTTACACCAACACGAGCTCAGCTGGAGGATCTGGGTTTGGATGAGCCGATAAATCACACAACTCTCAACATCATCTGCTCAGATTCAACCTGAATGTGAAAGTGATGTGTTTCTCACCTTTAGGAGAGAAAACCAGAACATGCTGGTTCATATTCATGATCTCGGAGTTTGAACTGGTTTGTTGGTTTGTGTTTTGGTGCAGCGCTAACACAAACACGAACACGACTCCAACATGCCAGAGCTGCAGCCAACAGCTCACAAACATCCACAAAAAACTACAACCTGGGGACTGAGAGGCTGCCAGCTTTATTAATGTGGCAGACTGAGATAGCACGGTCAGTGTGCTTCACTTTGAGTTTGATGGACGGAGCGAGGACAGGCTCACTGCTGCAGGAGTTTAAAGAGGGGTATAGTGGGTATCTCAACATGATGTACAGCTCAGAAAAAATCTCTACTTTTCTCTCCCTGGCGTTTTAGAAAACACTATTTTCACCCTCTGTCTGAAACACTATGTTTTAGCTGCTGAAACACTTTTTCTATTCGTTTTTTGTAACCACTTTTGAAAATAATTAACATCAAGATGCTTCATGCCAGATATACAACATCCACCACATCACTTCAACACCTTCTAATCTACATCCGGGTGAAATTTGGGCTTTCTAGGTAAAACTTTGTTGAAGTTGTAGAGTTTTTACTCACTATCCAGAACTCTGTGCAAACAAAACCAGCTTCATCAGTGCTCAGTGTCCTCTTTGTAGTTAACTTTCCTCTCTTAACAGAAAGGTTCAACATTAATCATGAAATTGTAGCTCACAGTCACAGATTGTACATCTTCTCTTACGCACATGGATGTGAATAAAGACGCACAAAAATATTTATAGGTCTCGCCAATGATCTAAATGGCTACCCATGTGAAGTGTAAGGTGATTTGCTGCCGTAGGAGTGAGTGACAGCCCTGTTAGCCAATAAATAACCCTCTAATACAGCTATTACACAAGACCAGTCAAGCAGGGAGCTCTTGTTGTCTTTCACAAGCTGTCCTGGGATGAAAACATAACAGAAAAAAGATGGGGGGGGGGGTCACTTTTATTTCATCACTTGGAATAATTTGATGATATAGCTGAACTCTGGATTCCTCTGGTGGAAAGGAGAGTCAGATGATGATGAGCTTCAAAACTCTGAGTCAGAAACAAACTGATGATGTCACAAAAACAACGTGGACGTTTCAAACAGATGACTGGAAAAAATCTCTTATTTTTGTTTGCAAGTTGCACTGAAACGCACATCCACAGCTGTTTTTTTTGTGCATGTGAACAAATTTCTGACTGTAAATGTAAATAAAGTCGTCACTTTCTCCCATGATCCTTTATTTTCTGTTTGCACGAGCAGCTTCAGCGTCTCTGCAGGTGTGAACATGAAAGGTCAGGCGCGTGAAGCTGTGGACACCCTGAAGATAAACCTCTTTTTTTTGGAGAGCCTTGATGTTTCAAAGGTCTGAACTTTACGTTGTGCACAGACCTCCTGCTGTGCAGCGACACCCGTGTGTCCGACCATCACAAGAGCAGGATGAAAGAAAACTCTCGTCGCTCTTTGACGGATGTTTAGAGGAAAATAGGAGCGCGAAGCGTAGCTCACAACAATCGGGACGGCTGTGTCTATTTCAGGACATGAGTGAGACGCTTTTATTGATTCTGAGTCTCCAAACAGTCCAATCTGTGGTGACAGACGCGGGAGAAGAAGTCGAAGAGCTCAGTGCTTCACTCTGACATCAGGACAGAGGAGAGTTTGGAGTTTAGTGGTTTAGAAACAGATTCTTACGCTCTGTTACACTGTTCTCTTAGTTTGGACGTGCAGAAACATCCACCTCTGTGACAACAAAGTCAAATCTGAAAGAGTCAAATCAGAGAAGTTTGCAAAGTCCTCACACTCCTGCACGACTTCTGCTTATTTCAGTGCCGTCTTCATGCATGAGACGTTATCTAGAGATTGGAATCGTCACAAAACTTAGACAGCTAACAATTGTTGAAGTGCAGTTTCACATCAAAAACAAACAAAGTTTCATTTCTGTGTTGTTGTTTTTTTGGTCATTTAATGTGGAAGTGGAAGCATACAACACATTTTCTTAATCATTTTGAAGTGAAAACAATGTCTGTGATTTATTTAGTTGTTATTGTAAAAACTGGACTGTCTGACAGAGAAAGGACAGAAGAGTGGAAGAAAGATAAACAGGAGCGTGATAGAGCATGAGCTAAAGGCTTAAACGCAGGCTAAAATATGGGTCAAAAGACTAAAACACAAGCTTAAAGTTTTAAAAGCAGCTGAAGCCTGAAACATGGACTATATGCTAAAACTGGGGCCAGAGGCTAAAACATGAGCTAAAGGCTAAAACATGAGCTAATGACAAAAACAAGGGCCAATGGCTAAACGCTAAAACATGGGCCAAAGGCTAGGAGATAGGCCTAGGGGCAAAAAAAACAGCTCTAAAACACAGATTTAAGGCAAAAACAGGAGCTGAAGGCTAAAATACAACTAAAGGCTTAACCAGAAGCCAGAAACAGAGGCTTAAGCTTAATAAATAGCCAAAGGTTAAAGCTGGAGCAAATTGCTAAAACATGAGCTAAAGGCTTAAAAATGGACTAAAGGCTAAAACAAGAGCTTAAAGTTAAAAAGGAGCTAAATTATTTCAGCTGTTTGTGATTATGTTTATTGTTTACATGTTTCCGACTACGTCAGTCAGACACAACTGGAAACACTGTAGAGAAATTGTTTGTGTCCAAAGGTAACACATCTTATATTTTTCATCATTCAGAGCGCCACAATGCTGTTTTATACAAACAGAATAAACGGAGACAAGAGAGGGATGATGGTGAATGAACCAAAATCAAGGTAGAAGGTTCATTTAATACTGATTTTGATGCTGACTCAGATTTATGACAAAGCAAAAATTTCTTCTTGAGCAGCTTCACAGTGAAGAACGATAAGTTTCAGTCCAAAAACTGGTGAAGACCCTGCAGAGATTTCAGATCTTTGGGGTCCGGACTGAAGTGTTTGGTGACGAGCATCCATCAAAGTGGAAGAACAACAGGAAAACTCTCTGTAGAGACTGAAAGATCTTTGACTCCCAAACAGTCCACTCCAGAAACTCTCCTCCTCTTCTCACTGCCAAACTTCTGATCTCTCCAAGAATTAATCACATGTTTCAGCTCTCCTCAAAGCCGGCGCCAAAAGACGAGAGATTTGGCCGATAAATCTGAAATCTAACGGGGGCTGAGTTCATTCTTCCGGCTCAATCTGTCCCCGAACACATGGAGAAGACAAACCTTTCATTTCTTCCACCTTCAGAGCCGTGGGCCCCTCTTTACGGCCCCCGGTCTGAGAGTTTGGAGCTTTATGCTGCTGCCTCTGATTCCCTGACTTTGCAGGAAATGAGCTGTGGAGGCCGTGAATGAGAGAAACTCGCTGTTTCACCAACGCTGCTGCTGCTGCTGCTGCTGCTGCTGATGTGCTTCGTTATCAGGCCGGTGATTGAAGACGTGAATAAAGAATTTCATTAAAGCTTCTCTGTGTGAAGGATGTGAGCGGAGCTGCTGCTTGTTTTTCATTAAGTTACAAAAACATGTTAAACGGAGGATGATGCTGCAAACATCCACTCTCTCATCTTCACTCCAGTTTCCTCTGAGTGTGTTTGTGTGTGTGTGTGTGTGTTTTCCTGCAGACTTTCTCACTCCAGGCCAATCCAGTCTGAGGTTGTAAAGCGGCGTCAAAACAGGTCTGAACAGGAGCGAGACGTGGCGCCTGGCAACAGCGATGACGGGTTCCTTTAAAGTCTTGAATGTGTGTGTTTGTGTGTTTTTCTTAAGTCTTAAAATTCAGAAGAAAGGCTCTTTTTCCTCCTCCTCCTCTTTGTTATTCACTTTAATTTGTATTCAAGGAGCTGGTGGCTGCTTAAAGTGCTTTATCAGAGCCTGAACTGGCAGCAACTGTATCTGGAATACATTCCCTGTCTGCCATGTCCGTTCCCCATGGAGACCCACTGTGATAACCACACACACACACACATTCATACACACACTCACACTCACACACATCTCCTTTTTGAAATCTGCACCGGCTATCTCTGACAGGTCCTGGCTGCATTAAACAGACAGCTCAGGCAGGTTTTCATATCAGGAGGAGAAACAGAAGCTGAGGCTCTGCTTCGTGCAGGAAGATCTGCTGCTGCTGCTGAATTCATCAAATTAAACTTTGTTTTCACGTCTGACGACACAAACTGCAACAATAAAGTGATTTAACTGCGTATAAAGATGGATGATGTGTCTCTACCTGCAGCATCTTTGAAACCAGAGCGGAGATGAGGTGGTTTGCAGGTAGTGTTGGGCAGATGGATCTAAAATGTTGATAAATAAATATCAATGATGAGATGGAGACAGAAGTTTCAGGTTCTCCTGTTTGTGTGTGTGTGTGCTCCTCTCACTCACTTTTGCTCATGCGCACTTTGCCCCACCCCCCTGCTCTACCTTATGAAAACGTAAACATCCAAAGATGTTACCATAACTGCTTACATATGTCCATACGTCTTTACATTGGTGCTGCCGTTAACCAAAACCTCCACCAGGAGGCAGCACAGAGTCAAAGTTAGTGACAACCATTGACTGTATATAGAATGGACAGCGTGCTTCCGCCTGTCACCGTTCTGCGTTTTTAAAGCCAAAAAACCACGTTTCTCTAGCCGCCATTGTGCAGCCAGAGTCTGCACAGTAGAGAATTTCCGGTGGAGCCAAGTAAAAAAGAGAAATAAAAATATTTATTTCTTCTTCTTCAGAAGGTTTAGTCTCCTTTTGGCTCTTTCCCGAAGTTTCTTATATCCCTGATAAAAACTACTCATAAACAGCAGCTGTCAACTATCTTAAAACGAAACTTATATCGCGGTTTTTAACGTCCAATAACTAATGAGAAACTAACTTCTCAGAAAAAAATACACCTGAACACCATGCAGCCAGATGACATCATCATACTACCTTAGAGTAAAGATGAGAGAAACGTTTCTAACAGGGATCGTAATTTTTTTAAGTTTTCCCGGCTCATATCTGGAATACATGGGGAGGCGGGGCTTATGACCTATACTGCAGCCAGACACCAGGGGGCGGGGCTTATGACCTATACTGCAGCCAGACACCAGGGGGCGGGGCTTATGACCTATACTGCAGCCAGACACCAGGGGGCGGGGCTTATGACCTATACTGCAGCCAGACACCAGGGGGCGGGGCATCTGCTGGAGGCTTCAGTTTGAGCCGAACGTCGTTACGTCCACTCATTAAACAGTCTATGGTCGGGCTTTAGAGAAGTGAACTTTCATTTATACAAACAAAAGTTCTACAGATGAATCACCAAAGTGTGTGATGTGGTGAAGCCTCTTTCTTCAGTCTAACACCAGCTCTTTAAACCCTCCAGCAGTGAAAGTGTTCAGCTTTTAGCACTAATGTTGGAGAAACAGACTTGTTCTGCAAAGATGCTCATTTACAAAGAGCTTTTTTTTTTTTTTAAATGTAATTATCCTCTTCTTATTCAAAACTAATGGCTCCACTTCCCTCTTTACACATGCGTGAGAATAACATGTTGTTACTTAATCGTGCGAGTTAACGACTGAAAAACCAGCAAACCCATTTAGAGCGCGACGTGATGTTTGGATTTTTGTTTTTTTTCACACTGAGACCTGTTTTTTTCTCTCTGTGCTCATCGAACTTTTTCTGCTCCGGCTGTTTTTTTTTTCTTCTCCTCCTCCTTCACGGACTCACTGCTTGGTGCCAAACTGCTACGAGGGAGCAGAGAAGAGCGAATCCTCCTCCCTGGGCCTCAGTGACTCTCCACATTTATTTATGCACCACAGTCAGATGGACCAGGCTCAAACTGCCTGAAGAGCTGGGACAAACTCTCTACAGCAGTTTGATTAAAAGTTTGGAGTGTTATCGTCTCTAATTCGTTTCTAATATAAAATGTTTTCGGGGGAAATGTTGGAGGAAACTCTCTGTGGACGCACGAACACGAATCCTCTGCTGAGTTTGAAACTTTATTACAAATATCTTAAATTTCTCCTTCATACATTCAGGAAAGTTGTTGTTACACGACGAAAACAAAAAACCTGCACTCACAAAACAGTAATCTTGTTCACTCAAGATAATCATGTTATTCACAGAAAACAAAAACTTGTTTGTGGAAGATAATTAATTTTGCCACAAGACAACTTTTGTACACAGGAAAATCACTGGTTTGAAGAAATAATGACCATATCTTGCAACAACAATATTGTCTCATACAAACTCATGATAATCTTTGGCAAACAAGATCATTCCTTCCACGCAAGATGATTTCGTAAAAGACAGCCTGCACAAACCAGTAATTATAGTTGGAAAACAAGAAAGCAAGATACTTGTTTGCACAAATGTACTATCATGTATCCACACCACGACATGCACGCGCAAGATTGAAGAAAAAAGAACGAAAAAAGACGTCCTGCTCAAGATAGTTATCTTGTTTGCATGATTTCATAATGATCTTTCTGTAAGACAACTGTTCAGAGAAGATAACTATCTTGCTTATTATCTGCTTTGTGCAAGATTATTTTAATAACCTGCCCTCACACAAGATTAAGCTCAATCTTGTTTGCACAAGATTATTATCCTGTCTCCACAAAAAAGCTTTTGCACACAAGATGGTGATTAGTTCTGATTATCTTGTGTGAAAAATGCATTTTCTTCTTTCCACATGATTATTATTACTAGTACAAGATCTTGATTTGTTCTCATAAAATAAATATCTTGTTCACAAGTTAATTATATTCTTGACATAATGTCAGGCTTGTTCGCACAAAGTAGTGTTTGAAGTGTTTGTTTCCACATGATAAACAAGATTATTATCCTGTTCATACAAGACACTTATCCTGCATAAAGGAGTGATAATCTTTGGCAAACAAGATCATTCCTTTCACGCAATATGATTTTGTAAAAAAACAGCCTGAACAAACCAGTAATTATAGTTGGAAAACAAGAAAGCAAGATACTTGTTTGCACAAATGTACTATCATGTATCCACACCACGACATGCACGCGCAAGATTGAAGAAAAAAGAAGCTAGACGTCCTGCTCAAGATAGTTATCTTGTTTGCATGATTTCACAATGATCTTTCTGTAAGACAACAGTTCATAGATGATCTCTATCTTGTTTATTATCTGCTTTGTGCAAGATTATTTTAATAACTTGCCCTCACACAAGATTAAGCTCAATCTTGTTTGCGCAAGATTATTATCCTGTCTCCACAAAAAAGCTTTTGCACACAAGATGGTGATTAGTTCTGATTATCTTGTGTGAAAAATGCATTTTCTTCTTTCCACATGATCACTATCCTGTACAAGATCTTGATTTGTTCTCATAAAATAAATATCTTGTTCACAAGTTAATTATATTCTTGACATAATGTCAGGCGTGTTCGCACAAAGTAGTGTTTGAAATGTTTGTATCCACATGATAAACAAGATTATTATCCTGTTCATACAAGACACTTATCCTGCATAAAGGAGTGATAATCTTTGGCAAACAAGATGATTTGTTCTCACACAAGATAATTATCTTGTCTACAGAAGTTAACGCTTGTTTGCACAAATATATCATGTGTCCATATGAAAACTTGTGCACACAAGATAGGAAAAGGTTTCTATCTTGTGTAAACATGACATTTACTTCTTCTCACAAGATAGTCATCCTGACAAGATCTTATCTTGCATGAAATAGAACGCTATCTTGTCACAAGATAATTTTTTCACACAAAATATCTTGTTTGTTTTATTGCACTATCTTCTTAATGCAAGATATCATCTTGAATAATATTTATCCAAACTAAACAAGATTATCTTTTGTAACTTATCAAATTTGTCAAACAAGATACATTTATCTCACAAAAGAAGCATCTTGTTCATGCAAGTTAAAGCTTGTTTGCAAAAGACTTTTATCATGTGTTTACTGGATAAAAACTTGTCTATCCAAGATATCTAACTATCTTGTTTGCATTAGACATTAACTTTTTCCCACTAGATAACTATCTTGTCCAAACAAGATATTAATGTTGCGAAAATTTGAAGATTTGTTCCCAACTTCTCCCAAATTAATGTTCATAAAACAACAATCTGACACCATTCTAACAAAACAATGATTCTGTTTGTTCAAGATAGACGCAAAATAAACATCCTATTTACACAAATCAAAGCCTGTTTGCACAAAAATAGCAATGAGAAAACTTGTGTTCAAAATACAATAACATCACAAGATAATAATCTTGCGTGTATACGACATGAAGCTGTTCACACAAGATAATTTCCTGTCCATACTTCTGCAAAGCAGTTATTATTTTGAAAAAACAAGATTATTTATTGTCACAAAATCATCACACTCTTGCTCTTCACAAGATAATTATCTTGTTTCCTGAAGATAAGTATCTTGATTGCACAGGATGAAAATAATCAGCTTTTGATCCTAGAGCAAGATTTGACTCATTTAAGTCGGTATCTTGACTTCTACCAGGTAAGTTTTAGCTTTTATTTGAAATGTTTTATGAGTAATAGTCTGGTTTTACTGAAGATTTTCTGTATTTTGGATAAATTAATGTTTTCCATCAGTGTTAGAAAAAGTCTGAAAAAGCTCCACGCTGAATTACAGCCAAAGTTTTCTCGGCAGAACGAGCAGATCTTGACCGTTGGTCCCTCTCTGCTCATTATGCTAAGCTAATTGCTAATTGGCTCAGAGGCTCTGGAAGCAGAACAACAAGCAGCATTTGTGTCCGAAAAATGTGTCTGCGTCTCAAATTCATGCGCTGGGTAAGCACACGGCTCTGATTTAATGATTTCCTGTTTGAGAACTGATGAGCTCCAACACACCCACACACACACACACACACACACACACACACACACACACACACACACACACACACACACACACGCTGATCGATGTTATCTTAGGTTGGCGCTCGGGGTCAGTGAGTGGAATGACCTGAAACTGAAAGCGGGGCAGATATCGAACTGACCGATCAGCTGTGACCTCGCAGAGGAAATCTCCACACACACACACACACACACACACACACACACACACTGAGACTCATTTATGTAAAGCAGCTTATTAGCATCCATATAATTCACACTTTCATGTAGTCTCTCATTAACTTGAATGCTAAATGCACTCATTACGCCTGATTATCGTCTCCAGTTTTGCTGCTTTTCTTACATCAAGGAGCAAAAATAATAAACCCGAATGTTTGACTTGATTAGCGAGGACTAATTTCCACTGCATTTAAAGGATTAAACAACAACATCCTTCATCTAATGATGTGGGAGAGAGCGAGCTGCGTGCTTCCACAGATAATTAAAGTTCATAAATTAAACCTGGATGACTGTGGGAGCAGCTAACGAGGAATAAGAGCCTCTGAAAAGAGAGTTTTTTTTAAAAAATCAACAACGAGGAAATAAAAAAACTTAAGATTTTAACAGCTGTTAGAAAATAAAAAGTTAAAATACTAGGGCTGTGAAAATGAACGAGCAGAGATTTATGAACAATCATCAATGTGATAGTTACGGAAGAGGATTAGGGCCACTGAGAAAAAAAAAAATTCCAAAAAAAAAAAAAAGTCAGAATTCTGAGAAAATAGTCAGAATTCTGACTTTAATCTCAGAATTCTGACTTTTTTCTCAGAATTCTGACTTTNTTTTTTTTTTTTTTTAGATATTTTTTTTTTCTCAGTGGCCCTAATCCTCTTCCGTAGATAGTAGCTGGGTTTCCATTACAGTTTTTTTTTTTCGCAAAATAAAAGCGATACACCTAAAATTTCGACAAAGTAGATTTGCGCTTTGAAGGTGTTTCCATTGAAGGTTGTTCTAGGCAGGAGCCCCAAATATCATCCCGCGAGATTTCAGATGAACGCTAGAAGATCAGTTTCTATCTCCTTATAACTCTGCATTCCTCTGTTGTTTGCTGTCTAGTGTGGCCGTTATGTTTTTCTCGAAAATAATCACGAGAAAAGTCTCCGTCTCCTCCTCTGTCCAAACGTAGCGCGCCATGTTTACTCACAGATGAGTGATCATGTGACCAGGTACTAGGGCTGAACGATTTTAGAAAATGATCTAATTGAAATTCCGATTTGGATCAAAAAATGATCAAAAACCAATAAATTGTTCAGCCCTCGATGACACGGAACCACATCAACAACTCTGGGAACCAAATTTTGGGATCTAATCAGTTCAAGAACATTAACAATGGGGTGGAACCCAAAACCAAAAATGTTGAAATACTGTTTCTCTTCTGAATGAACCAAACGGGAAATATTCAAATTCAAAGCCCAGTTTACAGAAATCCAGATTAATTCACCAATTTAATATGTATTTACTTGTAAACTCAATGAAATATTAACACAAAAAACATGGAAAGCTCCTTTTTTTTCCACAGAAAATTCCCAGGAGGAATGGGCTCTATGCATGCAGCAGCAATAAACATAAGGAGATTACACCATCAAACCTCAACCCCCTTTATCAAAATTCATCTGGAATTCAACAAATACAAACATTAACTGGACATCTCTTTGGAGTTTTAGTCAGAAATATTGCACTACAAATAAGATCCAGGAAGTGAAATTTAAAATGCTTCACATCCAACAAGTCAAGTTGTTGCAAGTTTGGTGTTGTGGAGAGGCTGTGGGGTTTTTTGGGGGATTACAAGATTGAAACTATTTGTCATCTTTTTAAAAAAAAAAAAAAATGTTTCCATAGTCGTACATTTTGGTTAGAGGTAGAACATTTTTACAATGCAGAGACCTACTTAAAAATAAGAATCAAGGAAAAGAGCATAAGAGCAAATGGTCTACCAAACTACTAAAGGTACAATGTTTAAAAAAAGAAATAGAGCACTATACGAGCACATTCATAAGAATTCACGACAAAAGAGCAGCGACTGGAAATACCTTTGCATCCTCCAATTGACAAGGGAATCAATGGGGAATCAGATTGATGAGAAGAATCAATAAGGGCATTGATATCAATAAAATCTTTTTAATTCCCATCTCTATCCCAGATCCAGCAAAAATAGGAGGCTCAAAGATGCTCATGAAGATCTGCAGAAAGAAATAAGAAGCTTCAGCTCATCGCTCACTAAAGCGAACGGCGTGAAGGTGAGCTCACCTGACCTTGAGTTTCCAGTCTCCTCCTCCCTCTAATGTCTGATTTCTGTCTTTTACACCTCAGGTCAGTGACTGGGGTTAAAATTAATCAGCTCCAGAAAGCCCTTCTTTATGATGAAAAACTGTTTTTATATTAACAATTCAACCCTGCTTCTACAAATGCATGATGTTAAAGTAAAGTGTTTGATGTTTTATGCAGAAATAAAAAGCCAACAGAGATGATTTTGGTTTTGCAAACAGGTCCAGATTTGCACATCAGAAAGTGAGTTTCTCCTGCGGGCGAACGTGTGTCTGAAAAATTTACCGTACATCGATTTGTGAGCTCGACCCTGGTGAGGCAGCTTTACAACATCTCTTCACCCTGCAGTGAAAACGTGAACTCATCCGACTGAATTCAGCCGGAAAAGCAGAGCGTGTGGATGTTTTCTGTGTCTGTGTGTTTATTGAACGATGCAGATCAATAACATTCATCTTAAAAAAAAAAGAAAAACACACACACAGAAATACAGAGTTAACAAGCGCCTCCTCCAACACCTGTGAAAATCTGCTCTGCCTTTGGTTTAAGGCTCAAAACTTGATGCTGCAACATCACAGCTTCACACTACGGGCCTCAGCTGGTGTGTGTGTTTAAAGGAGTGTGTGTGTGGCTCCAGAAGCAGGTGCTGCTGCAGCCAGGCATGTCCAGCTCAGTTGAGCAGATGGCATCGTCTGTGGGCTCTTTTTCCTTCACACCATCCTCGCCCAGTCCCTCCCTCCTCCTCCCTCTCTCTCCTCCATCGTGTCCAGCCTGTTGGTGCAGCTGTGCTCCCCTCTCCACCTTCAGTGTCAGCTCTAACTCTCATCCTTCCCTCCCTCTTCCTCCCTCGTCCTCCTCTCCTCTGACTCACCCCGTCTCGTCCTCTCGCTGAAGTCGGAGCGCGTTCCCCTCCCTCCGCTCGTCTCCTGGGTAACACGTATGATTAATGAGCGATAAATCCTGTTGCTCAACCATATAAACTGTTTCCCTGTTGGCTTGTAGAACAACAACGCCAGAGCTTTTATTCTGAGAGAGCATCTTTCTGTGTTTGGAGCAGCATCAGCAGCTCCTGTTACAGCTTTCTGTGTCTCACCCACCCAAAACACCCACACGTACACTCTCTTTTTACACTCTGTGTGTGAGTATTT